>SJYW01008574.1:33289-85231 GCA_006410735.1 Raphicerus campestris
ATTGCTCACACATATAACGAAGACTGAAAAGGCAACGCTGTCTTTCAGATTTATGATTTGGGTGATTGGATGCATAATGATGGCAACAACCAAAGTAAGGAACAGAGGACAAAGTAAGGAATAGAAGAAAAGCTCAGGTTTGGAGGGCATGGAGAGCAACTCCAGTTTTGAATTCTTTAACTGTTCATTTATATTCAGAAGCAGGCATCTAATTGGCATACACACACACACACACACACACACACACACACATATGTATAGGGGGAGAAAGAGAAGGGGCATGCAGAATCTAATAAGGTCTAGATTTAAGAGATAAATCTAAGTGTTAAAATTGTTTTAAAGAATTGGAGTAGACAGGATAATAGTATTATAACTGTGCTTTCTTAGATGCTATGTTTATCTATTTGGTATCCCTTAATTACCTACAAGTGCAAGCTAGTAGCTAAAGATGTTTACATCTCCTGTATTCTGTAGCCCGTACTCTGAACCTCTTCCTTACATAACTCACATGCCCAGACAGTATTTCCCTTGCCCTGAATAAACTCAGGGCTATATACAGATGACAGGAGACAACTCCCCATGCCCAAAAAGTCCACCAGAATTCCTGAAACTAGCCAACCCTAAGTCATTTAGCTCATGAATAACCCAAATAAAACTCTATAATCTCCACACTCCTATCTCTCCGTCCTTGCAAAACCTGGGGCTTTGCTGTGTGACCCTGTACAGGGTAACAGGCCCTTTTCTGCTGGAAAATGTAAATAATACATTCTTACTTCAGAGGAAATTGTCTTTATGTTTGTCATCTAACTGATTAAAACAAATCCCAGGTATAAACCTTGAAACAAGCAGTCCATGAGAAGGTGAGAAGCAAGCAAGGGGCAAAATAGAAGCCTGGGAAACAGTGGCATCAGAACATCAAGGAATAGAGTTAACAAGAGAAGGATCCTGAGAGCTAGGCCTTATTAGTACCATCATTTTCGTATAAAGATACTGAACCACATCAGTTAAAACATGGACAGAAAAGATATCCACAGATTTGCAAAATGAAGTTATTGCTAATGACATTAACGAATGTTTCGTAGATATGGTAGAATTCAAATCCAGCTGAGAGATTATTTATGAATATCAGTTTTCCCTGCCGATCATTTCTTTCCCTGATAACTCATCAAAAGCTATGACTTCTGATTTTGAAGAACTTTCTCCATATAATTGTACTCTTGAGAACTCTAGGTAAGTGCACTATATATAATACATGCTCTCTCTATATTTAGAAACAGAATTTCTCAACTACAGTATGTTGATTAGAAAAAAGTATATGTATGTGCATTGAATCATAGACATTAAAAAAAAAAGCTTTGAGGTAGGGAAGAATTGAGTGAATGAGTAAATGATCACAAACATTAAAATCAAATTCAATAGAAATTGAAATTACATAAATGCACAGGTCTGGACAAAATTTAGCAATACAATTATACTTCCTAATTTTAGAGGGGGAAAATGAAATTTGAACAAGTTAACTTGTCTAAGGACCCACTCACTACCTTGTTCTGGTTATTTGTACAATGTTTCCCTTCACTACATGGCACATGGCCTTCAAATCATTTTCCGTTAATTCTTTTATCTAGTTTGCTCCCCTTCATGAAAAATGCCTGACATTACACTATAATTATATGATATGATGGATTAGTTTTTAATATTCCATTTGACATAGATTCTTCTCTTCTTCAAGACAAAGAACAGTATCCTCTTTTTTTTTTTTTTTTAATTTTTTTTAGCGACCATGGCATTGTCCTGGTTATGTGATTATGGTTAAAGCAGTGTGGGTGATGGGTTAATGACATATAGAATTTTTCGTGTGATACTGGTGATGGTGAGGTGGTTGAGCAGTTTTAGAAGGGTAGGAATACACTGATAATTGTCCTCAGTATTTCCCACAAAACACAGATACACCCACAGATAAAAAAGGAATAATGGATATTGTTCTAAATCTTGCAAGTTAACCAGTGGGTACTTCCCAGACCTGCTGCTGCCAGTGCCCCGTCCCTGCCACCCCATGCCCCTGCAGGAGACCCCCCAACACTGGCAGGGCTTCCTGGTGGCTCAGTGGTAAAGAATCCGCCTGCCAATTCAGGAGACATGGATTCAGCCCCTGGCCTGGGAAGATTCCACATGCTGTGGAGCAGTGAAGAAGCCTGTAGGCTACAATATTGAGCCTGTGTTCCAGAGCCTGAGAGTGGCAACCACATGCCCCACATGCCACATGCCCCACATGCCACAGCTACTGAAGCCTGAGTGCCCTGGAGCTTGCGCTGCACAGCAAGAAAGGCCACTGCAAGGAGAAGCCTGTGCACCAGAACTAGTGAGTAGTTGCCGCTTGCCTCAGCTGGAGGAAAGCCCGCGTGGCAAAGAAGACCCAGCACAGCCAAAATAAACAAAAATTTTAAAAAATCTTGTAAGCTAAGTAAGACAAGATATGTTAGTCATACTCATTTCAGTGATAGTATATTTTTAAGACCCTTTGCAACAAGAAAGACAAACAATGCTAATTATTGCAAATTACCCATTTTGTAAAGTGCCAATACCAGAACAGAGATGCTTCTGAAAATAAATTTTACTGGCTTTCTCTGTTTCTCTTTTTTTTTTCTTGAAAACCTGTCCCCATTTCAACATTCTATTTTATGTCCCCTTCCTACCTCCCCCTGCATAGTGGAAGTAGACAGCCATTGATTACAGTTGCCCCCAAACACTCTGAGCTATGGNGATAATTAATACACATGTTCAATTTTTTTTACTTAAAATTCAACTTTCCATATTCTACAACATATTATCCCAAAGTAGTTAATAGCATGTCTTATAAATATCAATATAGATTACTTATTAAAAACATATATTGAATGGATAAATCTAAAATTATGTTTTTATACCTAAAATTTAGTACTATTTCTTAATTGGAAATATCAAAGAAAATCTGGAACCAGTATTTATCTCTAAGACAATTTATTGTATTGTACTTTCTAGTAAATTATTAAATGAAGGTTATAAAAGTATGTATAAATATCTCAATAGAAGCAAAAGAATAAACTGACCACTTGAGAATTGAAAAAAATAATAAAGTATGCTCAGGAAGCTGAATAACTACTAACTATTGTATTTGAATCTTACCAGTCTCTCTTTAGGACTTCCCTGGTGGCTCAGATGGTAAAGCATCTGTCTATAATGCGGGAGACCCAGGTTCGATCCCTGGATCAGGAAGATACCCTGGAGAAGGAAATGGCAATCCACTCCAGTACTATTGTCTGGAAAATACCATTGACAGAGGAGCTTGGGGTCGGACATGACTGAGCAACTTCACTTTACTAGTCTCTTCAATAATCTGTTTTCTGTTTCAAGGTCCTATCCAGGATTTTATCTCATGATTAGTGATTTTGCCTTAGTTTCCCGTCACCTGTAGATTTCCTCAGTTTCCCCTTGTCTTTCATGACCTTGAAACCTTTAAACAGTATTGATCACTTCAAATGTTCTTTAATTTGGAGTTAAGATAATTTGGACTAACTGAAACACACTGCCTGCTGCTGCTGCTGCTGCTAAGTCGCTTCAGTCGTATCTGACTCTGTGCGACCCCAGAGACAGCAGCCCACTAGGCTCCCCCCATCCCTGGGATTCTCCAGGCAAGAATCCTGGAGTGGGTTGCCATTTCCTTCTCCAATGCATGAAAGTGAAAAGTAAAACTGAAGTCGCTCAGTTGTGTCTGACTCCTAGCGACCACATGGACTGCAGCCTACCAGGCTCTGCCATCCATGGGATTTTCCAGGCAAGGGTACTGGAGTGGGGTGCCACTGCCTTCTCCGAACATATTGCCTAATTCATAGCTAATCTATATCCTTTTCCCTTTTTCCTTATTTGTATTCAATGTTTTCTAATCACTGGGCTGAGGGTACACTTCCTTGGCAAGAATATCACAGGAAATGATTTTATGTCCTTCTCAGTGCACCCTATCATGAGGTCCATGATGTTCAGATGTCTTATTACTGGTGACAGTGATTTTGATTATTTGTTTAAGATATTTTCTGCTGATTTTCCCACTGTGAAGTTGCTCTTCTACACTTTGTAGTTAATAGGTAACTTGGGGAAGATCCTTTGAAACTATACAAATTTTGTTTCTCCTCAAACTTTTACCCACTCATTCCCAGACCTTCTCTGCAACAGCTACTATCGTGGTATTTGCCTAATGGTTTGTTTCCTCGCTGCTTCTGTGTTTATTAATTGGAGTTCTACTGTAAGTAATAACTATCCCTTCTGCTCTGCTTATTTTTTATAATGATAAATAAGTTTTTACTTAAGTTTAGTTTGTGGATTAAGTTCTAACACTACTATAATTTATTTTGTTACTCAAATTATTCCGGGTCTGTTTATTGAGAGTTCCTGCAGATTGGCTTCTTTTCCTTAAAGAAGTCCTCATCTTGTTTGAGTACATCCTTACTGCTTGATATTGTCACATGTCCCAGACTCATCTTGTATATCTTAGCCTTATCTCTATATGCCTTAGCCTTGGAGTCAGTCATTTCTCTAAGGAATACTAGTTCCTTTCTTGGGAGAATGGTACTTGGAAACCTAGAACTCAGTGCTACTGCAGTGTCAGAATTTTAAGCCCTCATAGCAAGCCCAGCTGGGAAATACATACCTGCATACTAACTGTGCTAGGTTCTGAGGGTTGCTGCAACAAATTATCCTAAATCTAGTGGCTAAAATAACAGGTTTATTCTCTCATAGATCTGAAAGCCAGAAGTCTGAAATATTGAACCTATTTTGTATTCTTGGCATAAATGACATTTGATCATGTGTATTATTATTATTATTAATGTGATATTGAGAGTGTTTGCTAATATTTTCTTTAGAACTACTGAATTAATATTTGATTCTGTTTGCTAACATTTTCTTTAGAGCGTTTGAATTAGTGTTAAGGAATAATATCCATCTGCAGTCTTCTGTCTTTTTACTGTTTTTACATAGTTTAGGTATCAGATTTATTTTTCTTTCAAAAAGTTTTTTTACTTTGATAATTCTCCCTTTTTTCTTTTGGTCTTTTTACTTATTTTCTGTGAATTTTATGTCTTATATTGAGAAAGGTGTATTACAATCTTCTATTAGCAGACATACAAAGGGGAGGTGACTGAAGTACTTTAGACACAAAGTTTCATGAAACACCAAAACCTTAGTAATCAAGATCAAAGTGTTAGTTGCTCAGTCATGTCCGACTCTTTCCAACCCCATGGAATGTAGCTAGTCAGGCCCCTCTGTCCATAGAATTCTCCAGGCAAGAATACTGGAATGGGCTGCTATTCCTTTCTCCAGGGAATCTTCTGCCCCAGGGATGGAGCATGGATTTCCTTTACTGAAGGAGGATTCTTTACCATCTGAGCACAGAGAAGCCCTATGTGACCAGGATAAATATTAATAATATCTAAAGCAATATTTTAAAAGATCAAATCAGCAAACTAAAACCTATGGGACAGCCTTGTGTTTTTATAAATAAAGTTTTATTAGAATCTCAGCCAGGATTATGATGATGTGAGTGAGGCTTGTATAAGGTTGTATAAGTGAAAGAGTCAGGTCTTGTCTTTAGCATTTTATATTTAGTCATCATGGGTTTTTTTAAACTCATATTGATTATATTAGTGTAGACCTTATAGACCTTTATTGAACTCCACTGCGTTCTCACGTTTCACCCTAGTCTAGCTAGGTTTTCTAATGTCTCTAAACTTCCTGATATATTTGCTTCATACAGATGGCAACTGCTTTATTCAAGGTTTTGATATCATCCTCTTTAATATTCTTGTTTTTGAAATCCCTTCTGTGCAGGTTTTGCTCTGATCTTCCCAGTTACTTTTATCCCCAAGATTTAGAGTGCATTTATTTATTTCTGGTGATTGTAGCAGCTCACCCCCAGGCCCCATAACTGGTGTTTTGCCTCTGATCTTGTCCCCCCACCCCCCAATCTGTGCTGTTGGCCATAAAGAGGGCAGGGAAATGGAATTTGTCTTTCTTTATTTTTCTCTTCTTATGTGTGATTATTTTTCTGCTTCTTCTTCTGCTGCTGCTAAGTCGCTTCAGTCATGTCCGACTCTTCGCGACCCCATGGACTGCAGCCCACCAGGCTCCTTTGTCCATGGGATTTTCCAGGCAAGCGTGCTGGAGTGGGGTGCCATTACCTTCTCCTTTCTGTTTCTACATTCAAATAATTTTGAGTGTAGTTTTGTTTTAAATTTTCATATACATGAAATTATTTCTTATTGTTGGGAAGGAGATTTGAGGAAGTTATTATGCATTGACTATGGCTTGAAACCTTCTGGATTATATTATAACCGTTTATAATAGAATATGTTGCCAAGTGATATGCAAACAAATTATTAAGTATTTTCAAAAAATTATCCACAATTGTTACCTGAAACAGCTAAAGCTAACTGAAAAATGTAGCTAGGATCCTGGTGTCTGAAACTGGGAAGCACAGGTACCATTTCCCTGTAACAGAACAATGGCGAGATATGCAGATTGATGTTTAATTTTCTAGCTAGGGCATCAGATTTGAAGTTGAACATTTCTCTGTTCAAACTGCCAGATGTGGAATCCCGAACAAGCCTAACTCTTCCAAGTTTCATTTCCTTCTTTTCTAAAATGTCCATGTTGTTGGGACAAATAATCAAATCTTGTACTCAAAGTATCTAGCAAGAATGCCTTGCATAGAGGGTGTTCAGAAGTGTTCTATAATTTATCATTTTCTTTTTCCTTCCTTGCATTTTTTTGGCACTATAATACATTATCTGGAGTATTCCTTCTTTTTTCCCTTACGTATCTGTGTTGGAAATGTGGTCTTTCCCCACTTTTGACACAAATTTCTCATCACCCTCCTGCTCTGCCAAATATTAAGGCACCAATCTTACCCTATTCTGAGATCTGTAATCTTCAATGCACAGAATGAACTTCAGTTCTCTCATTGTGACATTTTTATAGCATAAAAATTGCATACAAATATCCATTCATTAGCTCAAACAGTTAATACTAAAACAAGTTAGGCACAGGTTGGGATTTGTATCAGTTAAAATTCTTTTCAAAAGGGAGGGGATATATATGGCTGATTCATGTTGAGGTTTGACAGAAAACAACAAAATTCTGTAAAGCAATTATTCTTCAATTAAAAAATTAATTTAAAAAATTCTGTCCATTTTCTCTTGTCATCTAAATGCTTCATTACTGGACTACCGAGGAAATTCAGAAACCTCTCACTGCAGTTCTGCCCTGCTTCTCCTGCTGAGCTTATGCCCTTTCTCAGGCAAATCACTTTTCTTTTTCTAGTTCTTCTTTATATTCTGTTCCAGTTAGTCAACTCAGTCCTACTCAGTGCAACTCAAGTTGATTCAAATCAATTCAGGTAAGTTTCAGACATTTCAGCTCCCACTTACAGAGCTATAAAGACTGCATGCTATGCTTGTGACGAAGGAAATAAAATTGATAAGGAAGCTAAAAGTCTATTAGGCAACCGACAGATACACAAAGCAATGTTGTCACACTGGTGAGTCAGACCTGGTGCGATAGGATGACAGGAAGAGTGGTGAATTCTCCCTGGGTTTTGGAGATGCATCAGAGAGGGAGTATATTTAGAGTGGGCCCTTGTGAGTGGGATTTTATGAAAAATGAAATGATTAGTGGTGGACATAGGCATTCTGATAGGGGCATTATTTACAGAGATGACCTCAGGTTATATGTCAGTCAGTGGTTTTCAAACAGAGCCCTTGAAAGCTTACATTTTCCTTAAGGACGTAGAGGCTACTAAAAAGACTGTCAAAAGGGAAAGAGAGATTAAAAAAAAAAAAAAGAGTTTTAAGACTGAACAGAGCTGATACAGGTCAACTATTTTACATTAATAAAAAAGTCTATTGAATCCTAAGTTTCAAAGCCTTAGCTGATCTTTACCCTAATGAAGGTCTCCTTTCTCTAAAATCTCACCATTATTTAATTTATTCATGCTGTATTTTCTTCTTTGTCGCTTTATTATTTGTCTTCATATCCAAGACCTGGTCTAATTTGCCCTTAACTTATTGCTTAGTTCATGTTATGCCCTTCATTTTAATCATTCTGGCTTCGTCACTGTCCATCAGCTATTTGCTTACCTCATATATGTGAGCACTTTCAATTATGTAGACTAATTGGATTGGGAAAGCATTGTTGGTATTAAAAAAGAATATGAATGAGATGGGTTATTAGGGAAATTCTGGCCTAGAGCAGTTTATAAAGCTTGACATCTTCCATCATTTATAACAAACCTTTCATGTGCTTTTCATTTTATTTTGTATTTACTTTTCTTTAGTTTCTTAGAAAAAAAAATCATGACTTTGTGGACACTTTAGAGGAAGAGCAACCTGCATTTCGTCATATTACTTTCCAGCTGAATGTGAAGGCAAAGGTGACCTTAGAAGCTTCCAGCTGAAGATGAAAAAGCCCTTGTCAGCCTGCTTTCCTTAATAATTGGGTAGATCTTCTATGTCCCAAGCAGTTGGACTTTAAGTGACTGAGTGATAAAGTTGTGTTGTGTTAAGGCGTGGAGATTTAAGACCTTATTTATTACAGCAGCGAGCATTTCAAACCATTAGATACTATACCTCTGTAATTTTTTAATCTATTCTTTCTTTTGAAGTCCATAAAGAAAAGCCTTTAAAAATTTCTGGGAAAACTATATTGCTAAAGAGATTTAAACAAACAAACATGCATAACTTTGAATAGGGATGCTATTTGTTTGCTTCTTTGTTTGTCTTATGGGGATTATCAATCATTCCTCGACTAGTCTAGGAATGGGCTTTTTATAAAAAAATATGAAAAGATTTTTGCAGTGCGGATTGCTATTCTTGGCTGCATGGGCTGTATAGATAAGCAGAAAGACCAGCTTGAAAAAGGGAAGTTTATTCATAGTAAAAATATGAGTAAACTATGACAAATACATATTTTAAATTAAGAGAAAAACAATAGTACCTTATATTTAGCCATACATTTATCATTTCCAGTGCTCTCCAGTCTTTTTAGGAGATCTGTTATCAGCCTGAGGAACTCCCTTTATCACATCTTGTTTTTGCAGATCTATTGGCCATAAATGATTAGTTTCAATATCTGAAAATATCTTTAACATTTGAATATTTTGTGGGTATAGAATTCTGGATTATCAGAGATTTTTCTTTTTCTGTTTTTTTTCTTTCTGCTCTTCCAAGATGTCTGTTCTTCAGTGCTTCAGTTAAGAAGACTGTGAATATTTACATCATTGGTCACCTGTTATTACGTGTTCCAGGCAACTTTAACATCTTCCTGTTATTTTGTCTGTAGGCAGTTTGGGGATAATATGTCTAAGTGTGGTTTTCATTTTATTTTTTGTAATTTGGGGGACATCTTAAGTCTGTAAATCTATGTCTCTCCCCAAATTTGGCCACTCTTGCTTTAAATATTTTATTGCCTCTTTCTCCTCTTTCTTCTTAGGATTCCATTCACTCAGTCATTAAATGTTTTGCTATTCTTCTATAGGCCCTAATGTTTTATTCTTTTAAAAATTTTTTTACAACTTTCTTTCCAATATTGATGCCTTTTGTTTCTTTTTCTTGCATTACTGAACTTGCTGGAACCTTCAGGATAATGTTAAATAGAAGAGGATATTCTTGTTTTTTTTTTTCCTGATGATGGGAAAATTAGATCTTTTGTCATTCAATATGATATTAATTATAGATTTTCCATAGTTGTCCTTTTTCAGATTGAGGATATTCCTTTCTATTTCAAGTTTTCTGAGACTTTTTAAAAAATAATCAGAATTGATGCTGGATTTTGTCAAGTGATTTTTTGCATCTATTTAAGTGACTGTCTGTTTTCTCTTGTTTAGTTTATGACTATGGTAAATTACAGTGTCCTTTACCTCTTTCACAGACCTTTCATTCCAGATGAGAGAACCAGATACAGTAAACACAACACATAATAAATTATATAGTATGTCAGAAGGTTAGAAAACCTATAGAAAATAAAGCAATATAGATGATGGTCAGAATTGACTGAGAGCATTGTCCTTGGGATGGGGACTCAACTTTCTGCAAGGTACTCAGTGTAGACATCACTGAAAGATGACTTCAGAGAAGTACAAGAGTTAGAGAGTTAAGCCTGAACTTTCCTGGGGAAACATATTTGCAGGAAAATGGAAGAACCAATGCAAAAGTTCTAAAATGACACATCACATGAGTGTTTGAGTAGAGCAAAGAGGCCAATAAGGCTGGAGGAACCAGAAGAGTAGAAGAGTCAGAGAGAGAAGGGGGAGGGTCCTCTCAGAGAACAGAGCATGTGTTTTCTCCATTAATAAAATTCTAACTGGTTCACTATAATCATTCTTGGGATAAACCCTTGAAAGATATATAATCATTTTCTTTACAGCTGACCTTGTAATCTAAATCTAAAATGGGAGGAAAATGGATATATGTTGTAAAATTGGGAAAAAAAATTAAAATGCCAAATATCTCTAGTGATATTAGCCACAATATATTTATAGTTTTACCACTCAGCCTATCTCCTCTCATTTTTACTATCCCTTCTGACTGAATTATAACCTTCATGTGGTATTATGATTTAGCTTTCTAGGGTAAATAATTTCTTCCTTACTGAAAAAAAAATCAAATTTGCCCAGATTCTGCTGAAATATACATATATTTTCCCCCCATGGGATGAAATTCACAGTTGGTACTTGGATAAATGCACTAATAATTTCTTTTCAGGAATCACATGAACATTTTTGAAGCAATAAATTGTGCTTTCTGAAAGAATGTACAGATTTTTGTCACTGACCTCATAAAATTAGACGACACATTTAAAAATAATTTCCTGGTACACTTGAGCATTGTCTTTCTAGTACTTTTTCTTTTATAAGGTCTAGACTTTTTCCAGAGTCTCCAGTCATTGCCAAATAAGTTGCTAAACAGTACAGGCTTTGTGGCGCTTTAATAGCTGTCGTGTGACAAAGTTGTTCAACTTCTTGCTTCTGAGAACTGCGTGTCTTTTAAAGTTAATTCTTCTATATACCCTCTTCCATTCTGGAAGTGTCTTATAATGCCACGAAGGAGAAGTAACCATGACAACAAGGACAAACACATGGAAATACAAGCAACTTTCTTCTGACTTTTTAAAGATTCCATGCTTAAGGCAAGGCCTTCCACAGGTGGTCTGCCAAACTAACAGCTGAAGCAGACACATGGGCGCAAGACACTTCTGTGGTACATCAAGGGGAACATTCAGGCTTACACGCTGTTTGTCTTACCCTGCTTACATCTCCAGGAGCACCAGTTTGCCCACTTTGGGCTTTGCACAGGGAAGTTCTGCCTTTGGAAAGAATTTTTTACATGGATTGAACTAATATAAGAAATACTATATTCACAGTCATTAATGTTTATCANCCCTGCTTACATCTCCAGGAGCACCAGTTTGCCCACTTTGGGCTTTGCACAGGGAAGTTCTGCCTTTGGAAAGAATTTTTTACATGGATTGAACTAATATAAGAAATACTATATTCACAGTCATTAATGTTTATCAGGAAACCACCACTACGTAGCCTAATCCTCTTTCCTCGCAATGTAAGAAACCACAGCATGTTGCGTCTAGAGGAAAGAGCAAGTGAAAATAGCATTCACTCACCTGAATTCATCTGTAATAATAGTGATAATGGTAGCCACAAAAAGCATGCTGAGGTTCAGTGTGATTAAATTTTGTGAAAAATTGACATTGTTATAACATTAATAATTGATCACTCCTAATTAAGTCATATAAAAAATTATGAAACTGTGTAAATCTTTCCATGTTGAAAATCCAGTAAGTATCAGAAAGTTCCAAATATTTGGATCAGGTGAATTTTCAACTGTTTTGTACTGTTGCCACATTAGCTCAGCATGCTAGGAGACAACTCAAGATAGAGATCATCTTTGTCAGTATTAGCCTTAGCAGCATGTGAGGAATAAAGAATACGAGGTCCTTAGGAATGTATACTTTGCATAGAATCCTAGGCCTTGGTTACTCTATCTCACCAGTCCTTGAAACAATGCTAAAAGGTTGGTGCTGCTCTTGTTTTCATCTTGTAAGAACTTTGAATTTTAAATAAATGACTTGTAAATAATCATTCAGCCCCTGTATGTTGACATCAGGACATAAACCAAAGTTGTTTTCATTGTTCAGTTGCTCAGTCATGTCCAACTCTTTGCGACCCCATGGACTGCAGCAAAACAGGCTTCCTTGTCTTTCACCATTTCCCAGAGTTTGCTCAAACTAATGTCCATTGAGTTAGTGATGCCATCCAACCATCTCATCCTCTGTCGTCCCCTTCTCCTCCTGCCTTCAATCTTTTCCAGCATCCAGGTCTTTTCCAATGATTCGGCGGTTTGGGTCAGGTCGCCAAGGTGTTTTGACTAAATCCTGTGCTCTTTCTGTCGCATCAAGACAGCTTAAAAATTGGGAACCATTTTAGCCCCGACTGGAAATAATTATTTGTCTTCTCNATCCTCTGTCGTCCCCTTCTCCTCCTGCTTTCAATCTTTTCCAGCATCCAGGTCTTTTCCAATGATTCGGCGGTTTGCATCTTGTCGCCAAGGTGTTTTGACTAAATCCTGTGCTCTTTCTGTTGCATCAAGACAGCTTAAAAATTGGGAACCATTTTAGCCCCGACTGGAAATAATTATTGTCTTCTCCTCTTAAATTTTGTCTGAATTTCCTCATCTAAATATTCAGTACTGAATTCCAGTCATGTGTTAATCACAAATGTCAGAGCTCCAGGAGAGAACCTGGATGCAGACAGTGGACATATCTGATTGTCTACGTTGGCACACTGCTGCTTGAAGAATTTTATTTTAGGACTTCAGTGTCTTTTAACATCCAGACAAAATATTTGGGACCAGAACGAAATAGTTTGGGATGTATCAATATTTGGAGCTTATCACTGAGCCTTTTTCCATAGACCATTCTAAAGCAAGGAACTTGTGGCACCAGCGTAGGTGCTAATTCCACAGGAAATGGACAGGTGGAAGTGTGTTGCTAGGGTGGAACTGGACGTAGTTTTCATATTGCTTATATTTCAGATTTCATTTCATATTGCTATATGCTCCTATACTTCATCTCCAGATCTTAAGAAGCATCTCTTCACCCCAGCACAGCACCCCACCGTCTAAACATTCCATTTCACCTTAATCAAATGAATTTCTTATTTATCTGTTCTATATGGCAAACTTCCAGTAAGTTTTATTTTTAATAAGGTCTCTGGATAAATGAAAGTTTGCAAATCATGAGAGGATTAAGGAAAAGGTTGAGTGATCATTAAAAAATTCCTGGTATCTTCCTGATTGGGCTTTTCCTGTTACCCATGATAGATCTACATTCTTGTACTAGATTCCTTCTTATCTCTTTAGTCCATCCTCTAATTTCTAGGCAGGTGAGAAAATACGGAAATAATTTGCCAAAGTGAGGACTTCTAACCCAAAGGCATATAACTATTTTTCAAAGGGTGATCATCCAGCTCTGAAAGCGATTTGATTCTGAGAATTTTCTAAATATCTGGCCTAGATAATGAAGGGTGGTTCTGCCCTTTAAAAGTACGTTACTGCTTTGAAACAATGATGAATAACTTTTAGAAGCATGATTTTCCAGCATTTTAGTATACGATGAAGAGAAACATAACTTGTCAACACTCTGCAAGGAATTTACTGCCCAACAAAGCAATGGAGGTAATGACTACAGAGTTGTTTTATGAGACCTTAGTCTATTAACATTCTACATTAGCCACCCCAAGTAAAGGCAGAATCCAGCATTTGTATTTATTTTTCACCCAAACAGTGCAAATGGTCACAGGCTAAGGTGCAAAATCTGTATGGTAGCTCTGGTGGTCTGATGTGTGATTGGAGCATCCTTTCTACTCTTCTTTATCCAGTGGATCAGCTTTCTGAACATCAACTTCGAGTGTATTTCATTCAGAAGTGATGTAAGTGATTCTGATTTAACCTTATAAATGTTGTTCTTCCCCACCCCCATTCTCTTTGCATCCCAAATCCTTTTTAGTTCCTGGTTGTAAACTTGACATGCTTCATTTGATATTGATGATAGCAATTTTTGTTATAAGGTTTTTCTATCCTCTTTCTCAAAGCTAGTTTAATGCCAAATGTCAGTTAGGAAGAAATATGCTTTCTTGTCAATAGCTAATTCTTTTTTTTTTTTTTAATGATATTACTTTCATGGATACACATGTGCAAGTATATTTAGAATTTTATGCTTTCATTTTTGTAAAACTGCATTCTGTCTTTCTTAACTCATTTTCTCTGTGAACATATACATGGTGCCAGAAATTATATTTAAACTACTTGCTTATTGAAGTAGTTACTGCAATTTTCATGCTTTCAACGTGAAGGCATTTTAGACGTGATGTATTTAAGGGTTTAAAAGCAGCAACACACTTTCTCTGCATCCCGACTCCCAGTAGCAGTCTCAAAATTTGAAAACCACCTTCCTTCTTATGTAGAAGGACAAAGAGACAGGGTCACCTGCTTGTGCCTTGTGCTTAAATTGAGGTGGGATAATTCATGTCTTTTCCTTGAAGATAACTGCTATTTTCACCATGGAGACAAAAAAAAAAGTTTTACTGTACATTTCAATAGTGGAGCTAAAAGAGTTCAGCAGCTTGTCTGAATTGAAAGGTCTAATTAGATTCTCCTTTAATGTAAGATCTTGGCTTCAAGGTATTTAACCGCTGAAAAAGAGAGGGCTTTCAAAGAGGAAGCTATAAAATGTTTAAATATAAGCATCTTAAGTATATAACTAGGAAATAAAAATACAGTGTATAATATAAACTGGGAATTTTCTAATCCATTCTGAGAACTACCTTTCATGCTTGGGTCCATTCAGTATATATCCTCTTCTCATAAAGAAAATGGGGATAAAAGGAAGTAAGCTGTGAAGGAAAAAGATCCCAGTGAGATTGCTGAGGTTAAAATAGAAGCAAGCTGTTCTGATATCATTAGTGCTACAAAGAGATTTATAACTTCTTTCTTACTCTTGCCCCATCCAAAGGGCAGTATGCCCACATTTTACTGTAGATGAAAGATAGTGAAGGTCATTTTTCTTTTTGTTTTCTATTTTTTCCATGTTGGCAAAATGGAAAGTCTTCAGGAGTAAATTGTTGTTAGGTAATAACCTCAGATAGGCAGATGACACCATCCTTATGGCAGAAAGTGAAGAGGAACTAAAAAATCTCTTGATAAAAGTGAAAGAGGAGAGTGAAAAGGTGGGCTTAAAGCTCAACATTCAGAAAATGAAGATCATGGCATCCGGTCCCATCACTTCTTAGGAAATAGATGGGGAAACAGTGGAAACAGTGTCAGACTTTATTTTGGGGGGCTCCAATATCACTACAGATGGTGATTGCAGCCATGAAATTAAAAGATGCTTACTCCTTGGAAGAAAAGTTATGACCAACCTAGATAGCATATTGAAAAGCAGAGACATTACTTTGCCGACTAAGGTCCATCTAGTCAAGGCTATGGTTTTTCCAGTAGTCATGTATGGATGTGAGAGTTGGACTGTGAAGAAAGCTGAGTGCTGAAGAACTGATGCTTTTGAACTGTGGTGTTGGAGAAGACTCTTGAGAGTCCCTTGGACTGCAAGGAGATCCAACCAGTCCATCCTAAAGGAGATCAGCCCTGGGTGTTCTTTGGAAGGAATGATGCTAAAGCTGAAACTCCAATACTTTGGCCACCTCATGCGAAGAGTTGACTCATTGGAAAAGACTCTGATGCTGGGAGGGATTGGGGGCAGGAGGAGAAGGGGACGACCGAGGATGAGATGGCTGGATGGCATCACTGGCTCGATGGACATGAGTCTGAGTAAACTCCGGGAGTTGGTGATGGACAGGGAGGCCTGGTGTGCTGCAATTCATGGGGTCGCAAAGAGTCTGACACGACTGAGCAACTGAACTGAACTGAACTGAAGGTAGTGCTTGTCCCATTGTGCCAGTATAAAGTCCCTCTCGGGGTGTGGAGAAAAAGAAACCCTCTTACACTGTTGGTGGGAATGCAAACTAGTGCAGCCACTATGGAGAACAGTGTGGAGATTCCTTAAAAAACTAGAAATAGAACTGCCATATGACCTAGCAATCCCACTGCTGGGCATATACAACAAGGAAACCAGAATTGAAAGAGACACGTGTACCCCAATATTCATTGCAGCACTGTTTACAATAGCCAGTACATGGAAGCAACCTAGATGTCCATTGGCAGATGAATGGATAAGAAAGCTGTGGTATATATACATAATGGAATATTACTCAGCTATTAAAAAGAATGCATTTGAATCAGTTTTAATGAGGTGGATGAAAATGGAGCCTATTATACAGAGTGAAGTAAGTCAGAAAGAAAAACACCATACAGTATACTAACATATATATATGGAATTTAGAAAGATGGTAACGATAACCCTGTATGCGAGACAGCAAAAGAGACACAGATGTAAAGAACAGAATTTTGAACTCTGTGGGAGAAGGTGAGGGTGAGATGATTTGAGAGAGTAGCATTGAAACATGTATATTATCATGTGTGAAATAGATCTCCAGTCCAGGTTTAATGCATGAGACAGGGTGCTCAGGGCTGGTGCACTGGGATGACCCTGAGGGATGGAATGGGGAGGGATGTGCGAGGGGAGTTCAGGATGGGGAACACATATATACTCATGGCTGATTCATGCGAATGCATGGCAAAACTCACCACAATATTGTAAAGTAATTAGCCTCCAATTAAAATAAATAAAAATTAATAAATAAAGTCCCTTTTGACCCCTTTCCATAATATATTCTTTGGAAGGAAGGTGCCATATTGCAGAGCAAACTAAGGGATGGAAAGTTTGTAATGTGCCAACACTTTGAGGGGTCAGCACTTGCCAAAATTATTTGGAATTTTTCTGTATGGGAGATTTGTTGAAAAGACTATCCTTTCTTCATTGCATTGATTTTGCAACTCTGTCAAAAATCAGTTGACTATATTTGTTTGGGTCTATCTCTGGGCTCTCAGAGGTTAAAGCGTCTGCCTCCGATGCTGGAGACCTGGGTTTGATCCCTGGGTCGGGAAGATCTCCTGGAGAAGGAAATGGTAACCCACTCCAGTATTCTTGCCTTGCGAATCCCATGGACAGAGAAGCCTGGTGGGCTACAGTCCATGGGGTCGCAAAGAGTCGGACACGACTGAGCGACTTCACTCACTCACTCACTCATCTCTGGGCTCTACATTCTGTTCCAATGACCAATATGCCTTTTATTTTGCCAGGACCATGATATCTTGTTTCTGGTAGCTTTATAAGTCTTGAAATTGGGCAATGTGAGTCCTTCAATTTTATTGCCTTTCAAAGGAACAAAAGAACTAGAAGAAACTGCTAGGTCCTTGAAGGCTTTCTGCTTTATCTCTGTTTGGGTCTGAAACATGTTTTGTATGAAGCTGCATTTTATGGACCAGAATGTGGTCTATCTTGATGAATATGCCATGTGAGCTTGAGAAGAATGTGTATTCTGTTGTTGCTTAGCATATTTCATAAATGTCAATTAGATCAAGTTGATTGATAGTGCTTTTCAGATTATCAATAATCTTACTGATTTTCTGCCTGCTTGATCTTTCAATTACTGACAGAGGGATGTTGAAAGTTCCAACTATAACTATGTGCTTTCCAGCTATAATCCACTGTTATTCTATTGGAAACTTTTGATGTTGTAAAATGTGGAGGGGGAGGGGCATTCTATAATCTTACCAAGTCTCAGCCTTCTTGTGAGCCTGTGTCTCAGAAGTGACATCTTCACAAATGTTACTATTTCTCTTCCAGGAATGTAGTCCCATCCCATTCTCCTACTACCTTCTCTGACTGCAGTGTCGCTAATCTTCTTACTTGACATGTGGTACCCTGTTGACATATTTTCCCCTGAGTGAGACAGCTGGAACTGGGGCAGGATTCTCTTTTCTTTTTAAAAATATTTTTATTTATTTATTTATTTGACTGTGTCAGGTCTTAATTATCATGTGGGATCTTTCATTGTGGTGCACGGGCTTAGTTGATCTGTGGCATGTGAGATCTCTGAATTCCCCCACCAGAGATCAAACCCATGTCTCCTGCATTGCAAGACAAATTCTCAATGGCTGGACTACCAGGGAAGTCCCAGTATTCCCTTGTCTGGACTGGGCTTCAAATTTGACCTCTGGTGGATCCCTTCCTTTTGGAGACTAGACTTTGTTAGGGCATAGAATATGGGTGGATTTTAAGATGGAGTTAATTCTCATGTAGGTTGATAAGAAGTCTTCAATACAGAGGTGACAAGACACTCTTTCCATTCTCTCTCCAAGTCCTAAGCTGGGATCAACTTTTTTTTCTTGAAAGAAATATTTTATAAGAATATGCAGAGAGGTTTGTGAGTTTAAGTGAATTCACAAATTAGAGTTTATTTCTGTATTTTCAATGTTGTTACTCTATATTGCTTCCTAGACTAGTTTCAGAACAATGGCACAACAGAGCCAAAATGACCTACTTTTTAAGAAGGGCTCATTAGCACATTACAAAGTCTCATTTTTAAAATGTCTATGGCATTTTCCCACATTAACCTTATTTGCCATAATAGATTTGTATTTTATTAAATTGTGAAAATGGCACTTTCTATAATAAGAGATTGGTTAATTTGCTATTTTACTGAAATGGCTAATTGGGAAGATTTTCATATTGAATTAGCATTATCACACCATGATTTTAAAATGCAGAACTGACTCTTCATAATGCTGCTCTGATTGCTTATTTATTCTGCAGTTGTTTCTATGACAAAGTGGACTGTCTCTCTCAAGGTCTGATGATTCTATAGAGATGTTGATCTTCGTTCTTTATCACCTTGCCCTTTGGTTTCAGGAACATATTTAGATATTTTAATTTTTACTATTTGGTTTTGATGTTTGGGGCAAGGTAAATAATTACTGCTATTGTAGTATTATCTAGATATGGAAAATGTCTTTGAATTATTGACCTGTGCCTTTAATAGAAAATGATTATAATTATGTTCCTGGTCTTATAAAATTATGAATTTCATATAGATGGTTATTGTTGCTTCCTATAATATGTCACTAAGGATAATATGTTTTCTTAACGACTGTGCTAGAATGAATGAAGAGGCTATTTCAGTATAATCTCAGGTTTCACAGAACCATATTTTATAAATGTAACTGAATTTCAAATAAAACCATGTAATACTTGCTCATTGTAGTGGACATTCCAAGATCAAACATTCTGTAAATTTCAAACAGTTTACATGGATTGTTGTTGCCTCTACTTCAACTTTTGTTTCTTACACAAGGGATGATATATTTTTACTATGAATAAATAAATTTATACTCAAATTCATGTGTAGTTAGAAAGAAGCATTGACTCAATTAAAGTACTACTATGTCTTATGATTATTTGCTCTGCTCTTTTTCATAAGATTTCACTAATCAGAATCACTTCAATAAAAGTACAGTGGAAATTTATGAAATCTGAAGAGATATAAAACTAAAGAAACAGGTAGAGACGGTATTCATGGCAAATAGATGGGGAAACAGTGGAAACAGTGGCTCACTTTATTTTTCTGGGCTCTAAAATCACTGCAGATGGTGACTGCAGCCATGAAATTAAAAGACACTTACTCCTTGGAAGGAAAGTTATGACTAACCTAGACAGTCCATCTAGTCAAGACTATGGTTTTTCCAGTGGTCATGTATGGATGTGAGAGTTGGACTGTGAAGAAAGCTGAGCTCCGAAGAATTGATGCTTTTGAACTGTGGTGTTGGAGAAGACTCTTGAGGGTCCTTTGGACTGCGAGGAGATCTAACCAGTCCATCCTAAAGGAGGTCATTCCTAGGTGTTCATTGGAAGGACTGATGTTGAAGCTGAAACTCCAGTACTTTGGCCACCTGATGCAAAGAGCTGACTTATTGGAAAAGACCCTGATGCTGGGAAAGATTGAGGGCAGGAATAGAAGGGGACGACAGAGGATGAGATGGTTAGGTGGCACCACCGACTTGATGNAGTACTTTGGCCACCTGATGCAAAGAGCTGACTTATTGGAAAAGACTCTGATGCTGGGAAAGATTGAGGGCAGGAATAGAAGGGGACGACAGAGGATGAGATGGTTAGGTGGCACCACCGACTTGATAGACATGGTTTGGGTGGACTCCAGGAGTTGGTGATGGAGAGGGAGGCCTGGCATGCTGCGGTTCATGGGGTTGCAAAGAATTGGACACGACTGAGCGACTGAACTGAACTGAACTCATAAAGCAAAACTAAGTATTTGATTCTGCTAATTGTCTGAGTTCCTAGACCACTATCATTTCTGCAGTAAAAGTCATGTATCTCTCACTTGGATAAAAAGTTTTATTAATGACTTTAAAAATTTTGTCTCAGTAGATAGAAGGCCACTGAGCTATTTAGATGCCCTAAAGTGCATTTTTTTCTAGTTAATTTCCAAATAATATTATTGATATAGATTTATGGAAGTTTAGTATATACTGCTTGGATACTTAAATATTGACTCACCAGACATTTATCTGAAGTATCAAGATGATTTAAAGCATTTTGGTGTAATCTTATTTTCAAAGCTTAATGTAGGTGTTCTGGGTACTTAACTTGAGTGTTTAATAAACTCTAAATTGAGTTTGACTGTTGAACTCAGTGGCCAGTTGGCTATTCCACTGACTGCTTAGCTGAGAAATGTAAAATATAACACATAATTCCTTTGAGGTTTGTGGCTATAATAATGACAAATATTGATCTCAGTGTCAAAAAAATAATATTAAATGAAAATTTTATCAGTGTCTAACTATTTACATTGTTACAATATGTTCTATAAAATCTACTACTTTAAGAGTATAGTGTAAGCTTCAGAATAACTTGCAATTATGTTTTTTGCACCTTAGGAAATACTTGTGATTTTTCCATGAACAAAAGTATTATAGGAAATCAGGTGACTTTTTAAGTAGCTTCTTACAAGGCCAACATTTTGAAAGAAAATGGATGCATATTATTCATCAGGCTACATTTTTGTCAACCTAGGTAAATAGCATTGAGGTCATAGTCCTTTATAAGAAATGAAGGAAAAAGATCTAGAATCTGATTCCTTAGGAAGATCTAGCTGCTAGCTGGTTTGTCTGTACTGAGGGAAAGGAAACACTGATTTTTTAAGTTCAATATTTCTTTGGTGCCTTAGAGTCTATCTCCCAATATTCTGTCTGTCATTGTCTATTTACATGTCAACCAATCTCACTTTGCTCTAAGAAACTGATTACGTTGCCTATGTCATAATTTCATTTGAGTTTAACAGTTTAAGCTATCTTTTCACTAATATCATGGTCATCCAAATAATTTTCCAACTACTTAACTGTATATAGTTCCATATTTGGGGGGTTGATAGTAAAATGATATAGTCTTTGCCCCATAAGAGATTATAATCTTAGAAAAAATTGGTTAAGGCAAACTTCAGATGTTCATTTGTGATTTTTTGAGAACTTTTCTAAGTCTCTATCTCCAGATTTGCCTTAATTGAAAGAGCAGGAGATTAGTAGCAGTGTGTGTGCATGCACACACATGTGTACATAAAGTGTCGGATCCTTAATTAAAGGGAAATATTTTATGAGTCCAGAGACCTGACATCTTGATTGCCTTAAGAAAAAAGAGGGTAGAAATAATTCCACGATTTTTCAATTCAAATTTAACTAAACTCAAGGCTTTGTCCAGCATACCACTCCAGACCCAGAGAGAAGTTGAGAACACAAAAAGACATCTTCCCCAATGTTAATTTTTTGCTTCTGGACCAGCCCGATATTAACTGAATCCAGTTGCTTCTGTGTAGGAGGCAACGATGCCTCTTCTTCCACGGTGTGGAAGTATATATAGATCATGAGGCACTCGTAGTTTCCATAGTCTTGGATCAAACAGAAAAGCTAAGAGTGATCTCAGGGGACACAGGATTTCTGCTCCTTATCTTCCCATCTTCCCAAACACAGCCACCTCCAGACTGTGCACACTATTAATAGCTGTCATTTTTCTTTCTGAACAGATCACCTCCATGCAGTTTGCAGCTGAAGGTACTGCAGACAGAGTGTCCTGCCTATCCCTGTACATTAAATAACCTCATTGTGGTACTGAGTCTGGCTACATCTCTCCCTTTCTCTGTGGCAGGTGTATTTATCATATTCCCCACTCTGACATTCCTAGCTCCAGCTGCCAGACCAGGCCTGGCACCTTTCTCTCTGTAGATTAGTTTGCATTCTACAGGATTTAAAAGGTTCAGAGAGCAACTGGGAGTTGGCAGGAAGAGCCTGACTTGTTTAGACATGTCAGAAAAGTGTCGAGACTGCCAGTTTTCTGGGGGCTCCAATGAAGGGAGGAACAGAGTACTTTTCAAGCAGATTCTAGTGGACAAAACACCATGAGAAAGAGGCAACAAGGACCCTTAACATAATAAGAAATTCTTGTATTCTGAGAAGACTGGAAAGGGAAAGAGGGGAAGACTGGAAAGGGAAAGAGGGAGGAGGATGGTGGAAGGGATGAACGACTCAGTTTTTCCACCAGGCAGTTGAAAGCTGACAAATAGGACAGCCCAGTATGTCACACGCCAGTGTCCCTATTCAGTATTAGTCACCTTGTGGGCAGGAGCCAGGGAGAGAAGACAGAGCAGGAGATGGGATGCCCTGAACGCACACATGTGACTAATGCATTTAGCAGCATCTCACTTTCCCATTTCACTTTCTGCTTATGTTTGGATTGCTTTGATCATTTGTGGAGGAGGGGGCTTTTCTCTTTGATGTGTTTTCTTGGAAAGAAGAGATACTCCCCAGGGCTCAGGCAGAAGCCTTGATCTCCCAAAGAGTCTGTGCAGGTGACACAGGAAATGTCTGAGTGATATTTTTTAATGTTGGATCTATCATATGCACAACCTCAACTGCGGAGAACAAAGAGAAATTGTTGTATCTGAAAAGCCTTAAAGCTGGATTAAGCACGAAAAATGAAACAGGGAGCATTATTGCTGCACTTTATGTATGGAAAGATTGTCTTCGCCCTCCTTCCAGTGTTGTGTACCTTCACTGGGGGATGCATTCTGAGCAGCCTCGGAAAGGGCATGACTCTGCAGCAAAATATGGGCTGAGGCCTGAGAAACTTGGCTAAGAATTTCCCTGGGTTTGGCTGAATTTAGAGTGAAACACTCAAGTCATTTGGCAGACCTCTACAGAAGTGACTTCCACATGTCATATGCCAGCTTATGTCACACTTTGGGACCATCTTAGGTGGAGAAGGAAGATGAGCAAGGTTTTTGGCTTTTTCTTCATGGAATGAAGTATGGGAACAGTCTTAAATTAGGAGGCAGAAAGAGATTTTTAATCAATTTCTTGGACTTTTGCGCCTCATTTTGAATTATGGGTTGATTTATTTGGAGTATGGGTAGTGGTTGGCCTGTATGATTGTTAAAGTTCCTTCTTTAAAAGAAAAATCCTGTAATTCTCTTATTGAATGCACATCCCTGGTCTTAACAGCTAGACCATGCTAGTGAGCTCACCCCTGATCCAGCTGTTCTCTGTGCATGGATCCTGTTTAAAGATGTCATCAAAAAAGAGGTAAAGTTATCTTCTCTGCTATGATTCATTCTTAACCACATGGATCAACATCAGGGACATCCTGATCCCAGGGACGTCAAACATCCCAATCAATAAAAAAACTTCCTTTTGGTTAAAGTTATTTTCAAATGTAGCAAAATTTGATCACTTCTTCTTATGGAAAGCAGATNCCACACGGGTCAACATCAGGGACATCCTGATCCCAGGGACGTCAAACATCCCAATCAATAAAAAAACTTCCTTTTGGTTAAAGTTATTTTCAAATGTAGCAAAATTTGATCACTTCTTCTTATGGAAAGCAGATTTCTAAGGCCATGTCTTCTGTCTGAAAGGAAGAGCTGGGTCTTGTCTTCTTAGGATAAATCCTGACTCCTATTCAGTCCTTTACCTCCTTAAATGTATGAAGCCCCATCCAGCAATGCACCTCTACTATGCTCTTCTGCACAGGATGTCTCCCCTCCGGCCCCTGGGCCATACCTTTACCCAGGTAGCTAGCTTTACATGGGTAAAGATTGTTCCATCTTACATTATTCTTTTAATTTATGTTCAGGCACCAGACATGGCACAAGACCTTTGCTCTGGTGCCATTTAATTTCCAGTATGCTGCAAGGGGATGGGGAGGGATTCCAGGGGGAGAATGACCAATAATTAGCCAGTTCATAAACAAGAAACTTTCACATTGTAAGTCCTTTAAAGACAATAAAATCAGATGATAGAAGAGTGAATGACAGGTGGGGAGGGGCTACTTGAGATCATGAGGAGGTCTTTTTGAGAAAATGGAGTTTGAATTGAAACTAGAAATTACCAAAAAGATTCCATCTCATAAAGATGCATGAATGAAAAGCACTTAAAGGAAGCAGGAAGTGGCAGACCCAGAAGGCCAGGAGGAGCTTGGCTCCAAGAAGAGAAGGAGACCAGTGTAGCTGTGTCACTATGAATAACAGCTGGGGGGCAAAAATACAGATACGCAAGGCTTTGTCATGAGCGACTGAGGGCTTGGCGAGCTGTGGTTAGGATTTGGATGATGCCTTTGGAGGATTTTAATCAGGAGATAACATAATCTGATTTATATTTTTTAAAACTCGGCTTTGCTGTTGTGTGATCAATAGATTGTAGAGAAGTAAGAGTAGGAACCTTACTTACAAGGGCAGTTAGGGCTCCTTCAGTAATTCAAACATGATGGGAGGCCCATCACAGTGAACTGTAACAGTGGCATGGAGATGAACAAAGGAAGACAGATCAGATATTATTTTGAGATTAAGTTAACAGTTTGGGGAGATAGATTGAATCCATTAGGTTGAGGAGGAAAGCGTGCTGAGAACCACTTCCAGAGCTCTGGCTTGAGTAGTTGATTACATAGAGCTGACAATGACTGAGATGGGGAGAGCTAGAAGAGGAACAGGTTTGAGTGTTAATGAACAATTTGTTTTTGGTCATTTTCTTTATATTGGATCCATTTCAAATACATATTATAGTTTCTATCTGGGAGGAGGGGAAACACCTCAACTTTCCTGTTTCTCTGTGGGGGGACTTCCAGGCAGGCTGGTACTACCACCTTCTGTCTGCTCTCCACTTATATGTCTCCTGGGGGACATGCAGTGTCACGTAATGGTGCTCTTAATGTACAAAACACTTGTGGGTTGGTTTCATTTTGTTTTTTGATGACTACAGAGCTTTCTGATACTTACCAAATGCTACTGATTCACTCCAGAATAGCATGGAGCACTATATGTATGGCGATAGTTTTTTTTTTTTAATTTTACATCATAACATTTCTTGAAGAATGCAGAGCTCAGCATAAACAATGGTTCTGATACCATCAATGTGAAGGATATTGAAATGCACTGCTCCTTGAAAATTGAAACTGACAGCACTTTTTAATATGCTTCGAAAGGATAGTGACCCAGTGACTTGCTATTAATATCACATTATTGCTATTACCAAACACTTTCAATTACAGAATACCATCTGGATCTCATAATCAACTTTTGAGATAAGCAGGATGGGTATTTTAAATTCATACTTGTACAGATGAAGTAACTGAGGCTCAGAGAAAGCAGTGGCCCAAAGTCACAGTGTCAGTGGATGGTGCAGTGGGAACTTGAACATGTGTGAGCCTTACACAAATGTTCTTTCAATGTCTGTGCAGCAAATTTGCACGCTTGTGGTTGGTAGTATCACAAACTAAATCAGACCAGGAAAAGTTAGTGCAGTTTTATACACACACATATACACACACATGCAGAGACATGTGCACACACATAGACAATTAGCCGGACCAGGAAAGTGTAATATTCTTCTTCCAGTTTTTCAATTTTGCTGCATTAGCTACTTATGTTAATTTTTGTTTCCTGATGAAATGCCAAGACAGAGGCAACAGCTAAATGAAATCAAATGCTGCCTATTTTACAACATTTCTCATTTTAAAAAATCTAGACCATTGGCATTAAATGTTGTTGTTCAGTCGCTAAGTTGTGTCCGATTCATTGTGACCCCATGGACTATAGCCCACCAGGCTCCTCCTGGGAAATCATGGGATTTCCCAGGCAAGAATACTGGAGTGGGTTGCCATTTCCTACTCCAGAGGATCTTCCTGACCCAGGAACCAAACCCACATCTCTTGCATCCCCTGCATTGGCAAACGGATTCTTTTGAACCATCAAGGAAGCCCCCATTGGCATTAACTATATCCTGCTAAATGTCATATATAATGGGAAAAAAAAAAACTTTTCAAAAATATATATCTCACCCCATTTTTTTCATGTTAATTTTTGCCCATGTCAAAAACTCTTTTAAATACCAAATATGGGCTTCCCTAGTGGTTCAATTGGTAGAGAATCTGCCTGCAATGTGGGAGTCCTGGATTCACTCCCTGGGTTGGGAAGATGCCCTGGAGGAAGGCATGGCAACCCACTCCAGTTTTCTTGCCTGGAGAATCCCAGGGACAGAGGAGCCTGGTGGGCTGCAGTCCATGGGGTTGCAAAGAGTTGGACATGTGTGAGTGACTAAGCACAGCACACACGTGTGTGTGGAGGAATCAGTTTCCAGTAGGAAAGAGTATTGAAGGTTTTCTATCATGTGCAAAATTAAGACTGAAGCCAGAGGAATGGGAATGCTGGGGATGTGGGGATGATGGGAGAAGCATTTCTGGCCTTCTTGAGTCAGTCCTCACAGGCCCTTTCCAGTGCCCTTGCTCATCTTATCTCAGCCTTCTGGAATGTCTTTCCCTGGGTTAGTGATAGAGTGTTGGTCTGTATTTTATGTATTAGACGCCAGATCCAATCTAGGGTTGTTGTCATGGAGTTCTACAAAATGAGTGACTCAGAGATAAATCTATTGTCTCACAGTTCTGGAGGCTGGGGGTTCGAGATCAGGATAGCAGCAGTGTTGATCCCTTCTGAGGGCTGCAAGGGAAGAATCTTCTCCAGGCCTCTCTTCTTGCCTAGGAGATGGCTGTCTCCTCCCTGTGTTTTCACATCATTTTCCCTTCGTACCTTCTCAAAGAAATGCCTTCGTCTCGGCTACCCCGGTTTGTTTTTCCAGTGCTATTCCATGGATTCTTTATCCCCACAACTTTTATGAAAGCTGGGAGATAGTCTATTTTCTCCATTTTTTTCCTGTCCCAATCTAGAAGAGTGCCCTCTATGGAGAAGGGTTCAAAAGAATGGACTAGTGAACAGTGAATATCTACAATGAGTTGGAAGTTTAAATGGAAACTCTTTGGTGCTTTGGCAGCTCCTCAGTATTGAACTGGACATGCTAACATTTGTCTTTCCCAGGTGGGTTGGTGGTAAAGAATCTGCCTGCCAATTGCAGGAGACACAGGAGACTCAAGTTCAATCCCTGGGTGGGGAAAATCCCTTGGAGTAGGAAATGGCAAACTACTCCAGTATTCTTGCTTGGAAAGTTTTATGGACAAAAGAGCTTGGTGGGATATAGTCCATGGTGTCACAAAAGAGTTCGCATGCAACTGAGCATGAGCACGAACATTTGAAAGCCTGTCATCGGCTAAGAACTCATCAGCGTTTCTTGCTATAGGTAGATAAACTCAAAGGTAAACCTTGTGAGAATATATGAGTTTGTAGCAAGGGTTGAGACTAGCCTGATTCCTTTTAATTCATACTCTTGTCTCTAATTCTGATTTACTTCCAGTTAGAGCATTGATTTACCTTTTCTTCGTC
This sequence comes from Raphicerus campestris, assembly GCA_006410735.1. NCBI lineage: Eukaryota > Metazoa > Chordata > Mammalia > Artiodactyla > Bovidae > Raphicerus > Raphicerus campestris. Next base: position 61,167 of record SJYW01008574.1, read on the forward strand.
TTTTCTCACTTTGTTCTTCATAAGCTCGTTGTTGGTTTTCTAAAAGTTATTGCCACTGAATTAGATTTTAATGGAGTTAATATATCAGAATGTTATTTAGGGCTTTAGCCTGTGATTAATTCTAGAAAAGCTGGGTGAGTGCCTTACCAGGGGGCTGTGTATTCTCCAGGTTGTAGCATTATTCATGTCAGATGCAAATGGACAAATAGAGCGGCAGAACAAAATGAGGCAAGAAAACAGGGAGCCTGAGCTTTGGTCCTAGAAGGCAAGGGGTAGATTTTTTTCAGGGGAGCTCAACTCTCAACTTGAGGGTCTTTGAGGAAACAGGCAGATTTTAACCCTGTGGTAGGTAGCATTACAATGTTAATTTTTTTCTGACCTATGATTAATGATAAATTAATAAATTAATGATAGATTAATGTTGAATCTAAAGAAAGGACAGGTCATTAGGTTATAGGGACCCAAGTCACACAGCTCTATTTGTACTTCTCTCTACTTGCCCGATAAAAAGGAGATTAACCTTTATATTATTCCTATAAATAATATTCAGACCAGTTAAATCTGCCCCCTGATTTTTAGGCATGTTATCATATATGCATTAAACTCACTCCCCAGGAACCACGTCTCCTTTCCTTAGATTTTTCCCCATCCCTCTACTGGTTTCCTGTTTCATAGGCAGGAGAGCACCAATAGGAAATTAACCTTAATTCCCCTCTCACACACAGGTAGCTACAAAAACTTGAGAATGTTGTAAGCACAATCCCCTCTACATTTTTCTCTCTAAAAAACGGCCTGAGAAAATGGAGATTCTGCCAGTCTTAGTCTATGATGTCAGCATGTCCTCCTGGATACATTTAATTTGCCAAGAACATGGATGGCAATATTATTTCCTCCTTCAACCTTTCTGGGTCCAGTATAGGATAGCAGTATTTTTAGCTCAAGATACTCAGAACTACAGGTCACTTTTTTAACCAGAAAAAATACCCTACAATTCTGGTTACTTTGACATAGGTAATGACTTTAAGATCCTCTGAGCTTAGATTTTATACTTACTCTTCTCCAAATTAGCTCTTGTGTCCCTGCAGGTTTCTGCCTTTTGAGCTTTTAGAGTCATGAGTTTCTGATATAGCCAGGACACCTAAGTCTTTAGTTTATAAGGTCACAAACTGCTGTAGGATAGGGTGGGATAGGGTGTGTGTGTGTGTGTGTGTGTGTGTGTGTGTGTGTGTGTGTGTATGTGTATGGTAGTGGTATTGGGAGAGTTACAGTTCATGAAACAAAGGCTTGTCCTGTCGTGAGAAGAAATGGTGCTGAGTATCAGCTACAAAAGCACCAGCTAATACCTGATTGAATCTGTATCAGAACAGGACAGATTTCTGAAAAGAGAGGAGAATTATAAACAGGTTATAGGGGAATAGTGTTTGCTCTCTCATCTCTCTTTTTATATATATTCTTGAGCCATGTGAAGCAAAAATAAATAAACATATTTAGCCAGATTTTCATGTATCCTGTCCTCTGTTTTGCGGTTAGGTTTAACTTTTGGAATCCTGTACAGCGAGCCTTCACCGGTGTCATACATCTGTCAGCAACAGATATGTTATGAATTCCTTCTGGGCATGAATGACAAACATTATTTTGTTTCCATATAATCAGAGGGCTTGAAGGGAAACTCAGGTGCCTTCAAAACNAAATAATATTCAGACCAGTTAAATCTGCCCCCTGATTTTTAGGCATGTTATCATATATGCATTAAACTCACTCCCCAGGAACCACGTCTCCTTTCCTTAGATTTTTCCCCATCCCTCTACTGGTTTCCTGTTTCATAGGCAGGAGAGCACCAATAGGAAATTAACCTTAATTCCCCTCTCACACACAGGTAGCTACAAAAACTTGAGAATGTTGTAAGCACAATCCCCTCTACATTTTTCTCTCTAAAAAACGGCCTGAGAAAATGGAGATTCTGCCAGTCTTAGTCTATGATGTCAGCATGTCCTCCTGGATACATTTAATTTGCCAAGAACATGGATGGCAATATTATTTCCTCCTTCAACCTTTCTGGGTCCAGTATAGGATAGCAGTATTTTTAGCTCAAGATACTCAGAACTACAGGTCACTTTTTTAACCAGAAAAAATACCCTACAATTCTGGTTACTTTGACATAGGTAATGACTTTAAGATCCTCTGAGCTTAGATTTTATACTTACTCTTCTCCAAATTAGCTCTTGTGTCCCTGCAGGTTTCTGCCTTTTGAGCTTTTAGAGTCATGAGTTTCTGATATAGCCAGGACACCTAAGTCTTTAGTTTATAAGGTCACAAACTGCTGTAGGATAGGGTGGGATAGGGTGTGTGTGTGTGTGTGTGTGTGTGTGTGTGTGTGTGTGTGTGTATGTGTATGGTAGTGGTATTGGGAGAGTTACAGTTCATGAAACAAAGGCTTGTCCTGTCGTGAGAAGAAATGGTGCTGAGTATCAGCTACAAAAGCACCAGCTAATACCTGATTGAATCTGTATCAGAACAGGACAGATTTCTGAAAAGAGAGGAGAATTATAAACAGGTTATAGGGGAATAGTGTTTGCTCTCTCATCTCTCTTTTTATATATATTCTTGAGCCATGTGAAGCAAAAATAAATAAACATATTTAGCCAGATTTTCATGTATCCTGTCCTCTGTTTTGCGGTTAGGTTTAACTTTTGGAATCCTGTACAGCGAGCCTTCACCGGTGTCATACATCTGTCAGCAACAGATATGTTATGAATTCCTTCTGGGCATGAATGACAAACATTATTTTGTTTCCATATAATCAGAGGGCTTGAAGGGAAACTCAGGTGCCTTCAAAACCATCTGCCTCGCTGTATGCAAACGTGACCATCCTTTCAGAAAGCTGTGGACATATGAGTGTCTGGACTGTTTTCAAAGCATGGGGCTGTTTCTCCCTTGAATAAATCATTCTTGCTGCTTAACAACCTTTACAGTTGGGACGTGCCTTCTCATAAAGGACTTGCTTTTAAAATTTGACCAGAGTTTTTTTCCATTTTGCTGGGAGAAAATAGACTACTTTGTATTGTTTGACCACATAGTAATGCTTTTGTAGCAAAGGAATTCATTATATGGTGAATGTACTGGTGTGGGGGATATTTCTTTCTAGCAGTGGTCTTGTCCCTCCTCCAGCCTCTGCAATTTCACACAGAATTGTCTCAGACACCCTTTCTCCTGCCTTCTGGGTTACAGCACACCACACTAGATGGCAGTCATACCTCAGTTTGGGAGTCCATTTACATCTCCCCTCCCCCACATACAACCTTCTCTTGTCCAAAATAATATGGAATAAAACATGCAAGTAAAATCCGTTCATTTTGTACAAGGTTCACTCAGAAAAGCTGATATACAATTAGAACTGGTAAGGGGAAAAAAAACCCAAAACATGTTAAACGTACTGAAAACCCACGTGCTGTGGGTGGGGTTGGGGGTTGGGGAATCCTCTGATTTGTTTCTTTGTTACTGTTTTCAGATCTAGTTTAATTACAAAAGGGAATTTATTGGGCCAAAAATCTAAGCTTATGTGAGAAGGTAAAAGTGTATTTTTGAGAAAAGAAAAGAATTCAGCCATGCCAGTTGCTTATGTTTTCTCAAGTCCTATGCTTCTTCCAGCTAATTGGCTATGCTTTTATGCAACATTAACCTGGATTTTCTAGACAGAGACCATCAGATGCAGCTCAGAGTCCTCTGTGTATTGCCCATTAACAGTGAGTAGAATGATTGGAAGAGAAGAGACACCAAAGCAAAAGCTCCTAATACAATAAGGACCTCTTTTCATTGTACTTGTGTAAATCTGGAGATCTGCTGAGGGAGACACATTCAATTTTTGTAAAATATTCTTGGTCAGCTAATCCAGAGCCCCAGATTGCCCTACTGAGTGGGAGCCATCTGAGAAAAAGTGTGTGAGATTTCATTAATTCTGATTCCACTAATTCATTTTGCACATAAAGTCGTACAAAGGTAAAATGCTTTTATCAAAACAAACTTGTCAAACATTTAATTTGATGTTCAGGAATGTTAAATGTTATTTCTTCCTTCTCACACGGTACAGCCCCAGGCTGTGGAATGCATACGTGCTATGCTCTCATTTAAAAAAATCATGTAATCACTCTTAAAGGTTACTACACGGAAAGCTACACAACACCATAAAAAGCAGCATGAATCCATGAGCAAATATGAAGAATGTTACTCAGGCTGCATGTGAAAATGCTCAATGCATTATTTATAGATGTTGTTTTACCACAGAGATCAAGGTCATACTTTGGACTCCCGGGCAATGGGTCAAGTCTTGAGAGGCCATTCTGATAATCCTGGCTGACAGTTTCTTGGATAGAGTTAGTGAACTTTAAGTAGAATGTATTTTCCAACTTGAAAGGAACAGTGAAAACTTTTTTTAAAAAAAATTAGCTAGCTACTCATTTATCCAACTTGATTACAACTCATTAATTTTAATCAGAAACAGTGTGTGGGGTTGGGATGGGGGGTGTTGCTATGTTCACATTCTCTCTCTCTGAATCTTTCTACTAAAAGAAATATGCAATTAACCTTGCCTTCTACACTTTGCCAAAGATGTTTCCATTTTTTCTAGCATCTGGAGTAAAGCAGACTCAATGATAAAGTGACTTATAAGAAAATACTGGAATCCTGGGGCATTTACTTTAAGATTTCCAGTGGAAAATTATTTCTGAATATCTCTAAATGCTTTTCAAGATTATATAGAATACATTTAATATATATAAATCACATTTATTATATAATATATAAATGCATATTTATATATATTAAATGTATAATATAAAATATATAAATCTTGAAAAGCATTTAGAGATATTAGAAATAAAAATGTATATTATATATATTTATATATATAATATTAGAGAATATATAATAAATTTGGAGAATTCCATACCATTAAGTGCTTGCCTATACTGGACATTTTTGTTATATGTGTCTCCCTTGGGTTCTCCTGTATTATACAGAAGATGTAGAACTGCTTGTTCAAGTAATCTTAGGACATGATATTGAGGTCCTGACCTCTTCTAGTATTAAACAGGCAGTGGCATATGGTGGAAAGATTACGGGGAGTGAGCCACTCCTGTGCAGGCAATAAGGGGGTAACATTGTCTGTAGAGAATTTAAAAACAATAGGAAACCTTACTAAAAACAGGTCTGTTTTTACTATCATCATGCACCAGCAATTCTAAACAATGTCAGGAATACAATAGTCCTTCGTGCCAAGAAGATCCTTCCTTCTCCCCGTCTCCTCTTGAAGGATGCTGAAAAAGAAAAATGTCTTGATTCCATCAAGTAAGCTCAAAGAGGCTGTTTTTTCTACTAAAGCATAAATGTAAAACAAAACCAAAGCAAAAATATTCTCTCATTCTTCTTTCTAATAATGTTTCCCTGTTCTAGTCTCCTCTCTTTCAATTTTGACTTGAATATTTCACATGTTAATTATTCTTGTGAAAATGAAGATTTTGTGGCAATGCTTACTTGCCATGAATACTGAACATTTTTTGATTGATCTGAGCTTTCCTTGAAATCTTTACTTCTTTTTCTTTCCCTATATCCAGGAGCAGTAGGTCAAAAATCAGGGAAAATAACAGAAATTCTCTATATTAACAAAATGCTACAAAATCAAAACATTCAGGAGAAAGTGTACCTGTTTAATAGGAAATAGAACTCAGGATAATAGAAGGTGGTGGCAAAGAGTCTCCTGTGCAAGGGCAACTGGCAAGAACTTATCACCAAGGCCCAAGTGAATCAGGATGATTCTAAGCAAGCATCTCAGGACATTTCTGTTCTGATTAAACACCTCTACCCTGAGAGCCAGGCCAATTAAAAAGATCAATGATGGAATTTATAGTGAGACTAATGTATGAAAGGAAAGCAGTGTTGTAATCATTTCTACATTCTGGAAAAGTGTATGGAGGGGATCCACAATTAGAAGCATAGATTTTGAAGTCAGAAAATCTAGCTGTAGTTGTGGCCCTGCCACTTACTAAATGTAGGACACTGCTTATGTTTCTCCTAAGACTTGATTTTCTCATCTGCTAAATTGATATGAAATAGTATAATGATAATATCCTATGGGGTTGCTTCCCTGGTGGCTCATCTGCTAAAGAAGGCACCTGTAATGTGGGAGACCTGGGTTCGATCCCTGGGTTGAGAAGATCCCCTGAAGAAGGGAATGGCTACTCACTCCAGTATTCTGTATTCTAATATTCTGGCCTGGAGAATTCTATGGACTGTTTAGTCCATGGGGGTTGCAAAGAGTAAGATATGACTGAGCGACTTGCACTTTCATTACTCTGTCATTAACTTTAAGTGGTATGATATAAATCAAATGCTTACCTTCATTTCTNTCTTGTGAAAATGAGGATTTTGTGGCAATGCTTACTTGCCATGAATACTGAACATTTTTTGATTGATCTGAGCTTTCCTTGAAATCTTTACTTCTTTTTCTTTCCCTATATCCAGGAGCAGTAGGTCAAAAATCAGGGAAAATAACAGAAATTCTCTATATTAACAAAATGCTACAAAATCAAAACATTCAGGAGAAAGTGTACCTGTTTAATAGGAAATAGAACTCAGGATAATAGAAGGTGGTGGCAAAGAGTCTCCTGTGCAAGGGCAACTGGCAAGAACTTATCACCAAGGCCCAAGTGAATCAGGATGATTCTAAGCAAGCATCTCAGGACATTTCTGTTCTGATTAAACACCTCTACCCTGAGAGCCAGGCCAATTAAAAAGATCAATGATGGAATTTATAGTGAGACTAATGTATGAAAGGAAAGCAGTGTTGTAATCATTTCTACATTCTGGAAAAGTGTATGGAGGGGATCCACAATTAGAAGCATAGATTTTGAAGTCAGAAAATCTAGCTGTAGTTGTGGCCCTGCCACTTACTAAATGTAGGACACTGCTTATGTTTCTCCTAAGACTTGATTTTCTCATCTGCTAAATTGATATGAAATAGTATAATGATAATATCCTATGGGGTTGCTTCCCTGGTGGCTCATCTGCTAAAGAAGGCACCTGTAATGTGGGAGACCTGGGTTCGATCCCTGGGTTGAGAAGATCCCCTGAAGAAGGGAATGGCTACTCACTCCAGTATTCTGTATTCTAATATTCTGGCCTGGAGAATTCTATGGACTGTTTAGTCCATGGGGGTTGCAAAGAGNTCCCTGGGTTGAGAAGATCCCCTGAAGAAGGGAATGGCTACTCACTCCAGTATTCTGTATTCTAATATTCTGGCCTGGAGAATTCTATGGACTGTTTAGTCCATGGGGGTTGCAAAGAGTAAGATATGACTGAGCGACTTGCACTTTCATTACTCTGTCATTAACTTTAAGTGGTATGATATAAATCAAATGCTTACCTTCATTTCTGGCACAGAGAAAACTTTCTGCTATCTGATTCCATACAGAGTTTTGTATGCATAGTGGGTAGCAGAATAATGTTTCTAGACTGCTGTGCTTAGTCACTCAATAGTGTCTGATTCTTTGTGACCCTTTGGACTGTAGCCTGCCATGAGTGGGTTGTCATTTTCCACCTCTAGGGCATCCTCCCAATCCAGAGATCAAACCCACATCTCCTGTGTCTCCTGGATTTCAGGCAGAATCTTTATCCACTGAGCCACCAAGGAAGCCCTTGGCCTAGACTGCTGCTGCTACTGCTACTAAGTCGCTTCAGTCATGTCTGACTCTGTGCGACCCCATAGACGGAAGCCTACCAGGCTCCCCTGTCCCTGGGATTCTCCAGGCAAGNTTTTTTTTGCTACATACAATCTATTAATGAATTCTGTATTTTCTACTTTATTAAATTATTCTATAAGTAGAACTTAGATCGCACAATGGCAGAGATTTTGTCTGTTTTGTTTATTGCTATGTCTTCAAAATCTAATACAGCCACCACCATATTATGGGTACTCAATATATAAATGTTTAATGAATAAACTGTATAGCCTTGATGTATAACTCAGAATCTATAAATATACTCAATAAGCAATGAAGCTCTGATTTCTGTGAATATAACTTTTGAAAGTATTTTTAATAAATAATTTAGGCTGCATAAAGTATTGCTATGATTATTCCATTCATTCCTTTCAACACAAGCCAATATTTTCTGTCCATTCCTCTAAAGTTCTTTCTAGAATGAATTCTGTATGAAATTCCATGAGGCCTGGTCATCATCATATCTTCTACAACTTATCATTATTACACTAGAGTCCAGATTCCATGCTCAATAGGCCATCTATTTCTTTCTTAAGTCTTTTTTCAAAATTATTAAATGCTACTTGTGTGTGCTGGCTTTGGCCATGTGTTCCAAGTAGCCAGTTTTAAGACAAGCATACATAATTCAAGGAGACATCAATGTTTTGGATTTTTTTCCCCATTCATATGTCTTTTATATAGCTTGGATTGACAAGATCACGCATTTCAATTTTTAAAAAGAAGTTGCCAAATATTTACTCCAAATATCTATTTTCTTTTTAACACATTCAAAGATAAATATAAAACTTAAGGTCAAAACTGACATTTGTTATAAAGAACTTGTTTCTAGAGGCTTATAAACAGTTAGGAGAGACTTTGACTTTTATAGGGCAGATCAAAATAAGAAAAGAGCTCAGAGTACCTGAATAAGTTTAGGTAACAGCCATAATTCTTCTCTTCTTAATGATAGAGGCTACTACAATAAACAAAAAAAGACAAAGCAAAAAACAAATGTGCTACCATTTGTGATATACCTAATTCTGTAGGAAATACTATCAGCAAAAATGCTTCTTAAAGAAATGCAACGTTTAGCCTTAAGTTGTCTATAATCTAGGTCATAGGAGAAACCAAACCCACAACTCCCACCACATGACAACAGATGAAAGAGAGACAAATTATTACTGAGTTTTGAGTTCCAAAGCCTCTTAGGGACATTGGGAACTAGCAGGGAATTCAGAGAAGAGCCACAGAGATGATTAAAGACTGTAAAATGGGACCTTTGAGGATAGGTTAAAAGAATTGGGATTGTTTAGTTTGGAAACAAGGTTATTTAGCAAGTGATTTCATAATAGCTTTAAATAACACACAGTGTTAGCTAACCGATGATGGTGTGACTATTCTCCAGCATGATAAGAGATGGACAAAATACACTGCCTGAGATATGGGTTAAACATAGAGTAAAGGAGGAGGTTTTAAAGACTTAGAGATAGAATGGATAGTCAGAGTATGATACTATTATTTTTTTTTTTGGTTTATTTAATATTTAAAAATAAAGAAGAGATTCATATAGCTAGCATGCAAAGGCAGAGAATGAAAGTGAGTTATTTTTAAAGGCTATAACACGGGATGACTTCTCAAAACATCTTATAGGTATGTGACCCTTGGACTTTATCAGTGTTTGCTCGGTTTTACAAATCTGAGCACTGAAGAATTGATGCTTTTGAACTGTGGTGTTGGAGAAGACTCTTGAAAGTCCCTTGGACTGCAAGGAGATCCAACCAGTCCATTCTGAAAGAGATCAGCCCTGGGATTTCTTTGGAAGGAATGATGCTAAAGCTGAAACTGCAGTACTTTGGCCACCTCATGCGAAGAGTAGACTCATTGGAAAAGACTCTGATACTTACTGAGAGGGATTGGGGGCAGGAGGAGAAGGGGACAACCGAGGATGAGATGGCTGGGTAGCATCACTGACTCGATGGACGTGAGTCTGAGTGAACTCCGGGAGATGGTGATGGACAGGGAGGCCTGGCATGCTGCGATTCATGGGGTTGCAAAGAGACAGACACAACTGAGCAACTGAACTGAACTGAACAATAGGTTTCAGAACAGAACAGAACAGATTCAGAACAGAAAATTCTGCACTTTTTCCTCTCATCTTAAATTTTTATATAGCACTAATTATCTCTACAGAGTAAAATCTTAAGGGCTTGGCACTTTGTATTCAGTCACAGTGAGGCACACCAAACTATCACCAACTATCACGCACTGCTTTCCTTAGGAAGTATTTCACCGTTCACTGGTAGATGATGGATGGTCTTCTGGCATATGAAACCAGACTGGCAATAAAAACTACTTCTTCCGGGATAGGGATAACAACTTACTCTACATTTAGTGTCTCTAAAAAGTTTTGGTTCTTTTTTTTTAGAAGTAAATGGGCTAAATTTCACTTTTTTTCTTCTTTAATACTTGTCAAAATAAAAAGAATAGTTAATGCAATGATTATGAAAATAAAATTTTCCAATCCAAAGGCAATAATTCAATTGAAAAGCTCATAAAAAGGGATCCTTTGAAAAATTGTTAATGCTTGAATAATGTTTGACTTTTTCCAAACAAAATTTTAAATCATCTAAGCAAAACGAAATTTATTTTAAAACCCAACTCTTATTGTTTGCCATTTCAGTGGGTTTTCTTCTTGGCAACAAAGATCCTGAAGTCTTAATAAATTTGGGAACTTACTTAAATGCAGTAATGAAGAAATTGGGCCAATGCTTAGGAAGACCATTTGCCAAGAAATTCTGGAACAATTGCATTTTAAGTATTGTTGCATTTAAGGGGTGGAATTAAACTGCTTGGAGCAAAACTGCTGTATACGCCTTATCATTGGAATATGCTTTGCACAATCTTAAATGGAATTAGGTTTCTCATTAATGAAGCGAATAAATCTGAATTTATTTCCTGAAAAGACAAGATATGGATTCCAGTAATAGTGTTTTAAAACACTCTTGTGTACTTACCTACATTACATTATTTCAAAGTAATAGGAATCTTGGCCATCAAATGTATCTTCATTAATTTCACACTGTGCTCATATAAATAAGTACCTAAGCTCAGGGTAGACTTTCTAAGTCTTTCAAACCCGTCCATTTACCTGTTCTTATAGCTTCATTTACTGTGATGTTGGAAGCGTTTATACGACCACCTTTTTGGTACATGAAGCAGTGCATGATAGAGATAAAATTGTTTTTACTACATGAAATTGCTTATATTTAAGCTGGAGGAGAATTCTTATTAAAAAGGGAGAAAATAAAATATAGCATCCTCACTCTATCTTTACCTGTTTCATATTCTTATATATTTCTATATCTTATTCTTGGTATAAAGAATAAGAAAAAGGCCACCCAGTATTAAAGGAATGAAATAGTCCTGGTGGTGACGGGATAGATCATACTCTGAGAAGGAAAATTTAACTGACTTTCATCTTCTGTTTACAACCTACTTTACTGTGTTCTCCTGTTGCCAAATTACAAAGAGAATATTCCTCAGAAAGTTTGGAGTTTTGTTCAACAATGCTGATCACTATTGGAGAAGCGCGATACTTTCTGGATAGAACACCTGCAATGAAAATAACCCATTTAAAGACATTTTACTCTACATTAGTTGAAATACAAAATAAAAAGGCCATCTTGGTAAAATTATAATCACCAGTTTTTTACTTCTGAAGTTTTCAGAGAGATACTCTCCCATGAAGGCTCCATTTAGGCAGAAATTAAATTTCCACCCTTATCAGCTGTGCAGGCTTCCATGGAGTCATGCCCACAGAGCTTAATCCAGACAGCAGTGTTTTGTCATCCACAAATCTCTTCTATTCTGATCTTTGGGTGTGTTTAGAAATATGAATGTGGCATTTTCATAGGCCAGGCTGCAAACTGGAGGCTTACCATGCAGCAGAAAATATGAGCTCATGGGGAGAAAGGAGCTTAGGTATTTCACTCTAAATTGACAAATAGGATGTTTCTGATCTCAAAAGAATTCTTTGGCTCACTACTCAATTATTATTTTTGAAAATGTGTAACTGAGAAGACAGACCCAAATTCCGATCCCTTAAGAAACAGAATTTCAGTAGACTTTCTATTATTCACAGTAACAGTTAACACCATTGGATTAAATGTAATGCAAAATGAATTAAATAAAAAAGCCTCTCTCCGTTGATAACTTATTATGAAGGACACTGATGCAGAAAGAAGCGCAGAGGATAGGATGTCACTTGTTAGGTAGATACTCGAGGAAAAAGCAAGATGCAATAATGTGTTTAGACTGAAAGGTTCCTGAGAAATTGCCAAATATCCCTTTGATGAGATTTGATTTTGAAGTAATTCAGGTGATANTAGAGATAAAATTGTTTTTACTACATGAAATTGCTTATATTTAAGCTGGAGGAGAATTCTTATTAAAAAGGGAGAAAATAAAATATAGCATCCTCACTCTATCTTTACCTGTTTCATATTCTTATATATTTCTATATCTTATTCTTGGTATAAAGAATAAGAAAAAGGCCACCCAGTATTAAAGGAATGAAATAGTCCTGGTGGTGACGGGATAGATCATACTCTGAGAAGGAAAATTTAACTGACTTTCATCTTCTGTTTACAACCTACTTTACTGTGTTCTCCTGTTGCCAAATTACAAAGAGAATATTCCTCAGAAAGTTTGGAGTTTTGTTCAACAATGCTGATCACTATTGGAGAAGCGCGATACTTTCTGGATAGAACACCTGCAATGAAAATAACCCATTTAAAGACATTTTACTCTACATTAGTTGAAATACAAAATAAAAAGGCCATCTTGGTAAAATTATAATCACCAGTTTTTTACTTCTGAAGTTTTCAGAGAGATACTCTCCCATGAAGGCTCCATTTAGGCAGAAATTAAATTTCCACCCTTATCAGCTGTGCAGGCTTCCATGGAGTCATGCCCACAGAGCTTAATCCAGACAGCAGTGTTTTGTCATCCACAAATCTCTTCTATTCTGATCTTTGGGTGTGTTTAGAAATATGAATGTGGCATTTTCATAGGCCAGGCTGCAAACTGGAGGCTTACCATGCAGCAGAAAATATGAGCTCATGGGGAGAAAGGAGCTTAGGTATTTCACTCTAAATTGACAAATAGGATGTTTCTGATCTCAAAAGAATTCTTTGGCTCACTACTCAATTATTATTTTTGAAAATGTGTAACTGAGAAGACAGACCCAAATTCCGATCCCTTAAGAAACAGAATTTCAGTAGACTTTCTATTATTCACAGTAACAGTTAACACCATTGGATTAAATGTAATGCAAAATGAATTAAATAAAAAAGCCTCTCTCCGTTGATAACTTATTATGAAGGACACTGATGCAGAAAGAAGCGCAGAGGATAGGATGTCACTTGTTAGGTAGATACTCGAGGAAAAAGCAAGATGCAATAATGTGTTTAGACTGAAAGGTTCCTGAGAAATTGCCAAATATCCCTTTGATGAGATTTGATTTTGAAGTAATTCAGGTGATACCTAGATGTATGAGGATAGGAATTTAATGCACAGAGGAGAATGAGGCATGGCAGGATAATGGTAAAGACAGAAAATAAGCTTGGAAGATGTATTTCAAGGACTGGAAACTGAGTAACAGGAAGAGAATGGATGTGCACATAAAAGACAGAAATATCTAGTCTTCTTCACTCTCTCTCTTAAAATAATACTCGTATTATGTGTTCAATAAATGTTCTAAGGTGAAGTACAAGGTGGTCATAGTTGCATGCTAAAATGTTTAGGAACAAGTCCTAATGCTAAGGTTAGAAGTAAAACTTTCTGCTTTCATTAAAAACACTTGGGAGGGAAAGTACGTTTTGAAAAGTACATCCATTGTTACCTCTTGGATGCTTTTGATTTCTCAATACACTTAGTATTAGAACATGACAACATCACAAATCTTTCCAGAAGAGCACTATTTCTGGGCATCCAAGGAAGTCCACGTGAGACACACACAAATATGCAATCTAAAGTCTAGGAGTTCATTTAGCGTTCATTTAAGTCTATGCTTCTTTCAACTTCTATTTTTAATTTTCTTTGGAATAGTTGTGTTACTTATTTTATTGTTGCATATGAATTGAGTAATGAAGATGTAAAATAGTGTGAACAGAGTTGTATGTAAAAATCTTGGAAATAATTTCTTTGGGCATATGGTAGTTATAACATATCAAGTCTTTTCAAATGCATTCACTTTATTTTTAAATGCATTTACTTTATTTTTAAAGACGGCCTGTTATATTTTTTAGGGAAATTTGTAAAACCATTTATNTAAAAATCTTGGAAATAATTTCTTTGGGCATATGGTAGTTATAACATATCAAGTCTTTTCAAATGCATTCACTTTATTTTTAAATGCATTTACTTTATTTTTAAAGACGGCCTGTTATATTTTTTAGGTAAATTTGTAAAACCATTTATAATTAAATAACTGCATTTTAGTACTTGATGGGTGGCAGTGATTTAATAAGCTGTTATCTATTTCATGGCTTTGTCTAGTTAATATCATTTTTAACCATTCATTCTAGAAATTCAGAAATAGAAATGAAACATTAGGGTAACCTGTCTGCTTTCTCTATACCCAATACATATGCTTTGTCCATTCTTCATTTCAATAGCTTTAATGTTTATTGTATTCTGTGGGAAAAGGGTCCTCACAGTGTTTGTTCTCAGTGTCTAGATAATTTCTTTTCTAATAACATTAAAATTTAGCCCTTAATATTTATAACAAAAATACATTGGCTGAAGTTTGTACAAAATATTCTCTATGGGAATGGATGTACAGTATATTTTTGAATTTGTAAGCTATTTCCGAGTGCCTGCAAAATCCATGGCAATATCCTTTAAATTATTACATTAATATGATGTCTGATTGAGAATTAGATCCTTAAAGCTCAATTTTATTAGTATATATTTGTGGGTTTTTTTGTTGTTTTTTACTCAGAGTATCATATCTCCTATCACCTGGTGAGGTAAAATATGAAAGATTACTTCAGGAACCCTCCATCATTCTGCCTTCTTAACCTCTCATTACATGTGTAGCACTTTTGGATGGAGATATTGGTTTCTTTTTTTCACTTGAGGTTCTATGTTTTTATTTTTATTTGTCCTGTCTTTGACATCAAACATTAATCACTACAAGGGTCACCCTCTTGTGTTAAATAGCACAATTAGGGAAAATTTTCTTTTTCATACAAATGCAACTCACCTTTATAAGTTCTAAATGGAAACAAGTACACTGAACCAAAATAAATTTGGGTCATTCAAGATGATTTATTGTCTTACATGCTGTTTTACATTCTTTTCGGAAAGCAATTGTATGGGAGGGTTAAACAGTTCCCCAACTGCAGCCAGAGCCCCTAGGTCCAAATTCCATTCTTGTGTCCTTTAGAAATCGAATGTTGTATTCCAGTTTCCTTATCTGTAAAGTGGAGAATAAAAAGCTTCTGTAGAGCATAGAGTTTTTATAAGTGTTAAATGAGATAATGCATTTAGAACAGAGTATCTAGCTCGTTATTGGCATTCAATAATTTTTCTGAATAATGAAATAATGGTTGTTGTTCAGTTGCTAAGTCATGTCCGACTTTTTATGACACCATGGACTGCAGCACGCCAGGCTTCCCTGTCCTTAACCATCTCCCAGAGTTTGCTCTAACTCATGTCCATTGAGTCGGTGATGAAATAATAAATTGCTAGTGAAAGGCATGGAGCTATGACATTCAGATGCCCTTCAAGGAAGGACACGAGGCTCTGCAGTATTGGCTGGCAATGCATGATGACTGCTTCAGCTGCAGAGAAGTATTTCCATCAGGATCACATCCTTTGGGATGATATTGTCTTTCTTAGATCCATGGATTGACCAAGGACATGGAAAATGTTGCAGAGTGCTTTAGGGCATGTGAATTATCTACATTGTGAAATAGTCAGATTGAGCCAAGTGCTATGATGTAGATTGCTATAAAATTAAATCATTGTATAATTAATTATGAAAAGAAAGGAGAAAGCCCTATGTTATTCATGGTCTGTGTTGATTATATTTTACATTTTTCATGTCTCTTGTGAATCAAAGTCAATTTTTGTTGATTAATGTTTGAGAAATACTTTTGTACACTTTGATGAACTGAGCTGAAAACAATTTCTAGTTTTCCTGCCACTGATTTACCTTGGCAATTTTCAGTTGTTGTTCTAGACATGGCTTTTAAGATTACTTTCAGATTGAATGACAGTATTTTTTAAAAAAGCTAAGAATCAGGACCAAAATAATTGTGGTTCAGTCTTGATCATGTAACCAATCTGTGTCTCCTTTTTCCTAGCCCTTGTATTCTAGAAGAGAATGGGTTAAAAGATGATTTTCTAAATCCTTGGATCAATTTGTAATATGAATGAAGAAAAATGATTATTAGCTAAAGCCTTCATTCATACATTTAAATATACCGTGTGCTTTAATATAAGTGAATTTTGGGTCCACATCTATCAACGTGATGCTTATAGAAAATAGAGTTGTATCATATCCAGAGTTCAGAAAAGCCTGTTCAGAAAATGAAGAGTTACCTGGAGCAACCTCTCCACTTCCTGCCCAGGCAAGAGAAGCTGAGATATAGCCACACCTGCACTTTTTTTAAAAGTAAATCAGTCTTTTCATCGAAGAGTAAACAAACTAGAAGGAGAGAAAAATAATTCAAACAAAATGCCATATTCCTCTGCAATAAAAACTATCATAGGAATACTGCAGGACAAGTTATAGATTAGCATCTTTGCACGTGCTAAGTCGCTGCAGTCATGTCTGACTATTTGTGACTCAGTGGGGTGTAGACCACGAGGCTCCTCTGTCCATGGAATTCTCCAGGCAATAATACTGGAGTGGGTTGCATGCCCTCCTCCAGGAGATCTTCCAGACTCAGGGACTGAACCCACATCTCTTGTGGCTTCTGCATTGCAGGCAGATTTCTTTACCGATGAGCCACTGGGGAAGTTGCCAGATTAGCGAGGGATCCCATTAATGTCTCCTCTGAGTTCCACAGTTTTATATACAGCTGCTAATGTGACGTCTCCATTGGATGTCCAACAGACATCTCACTCAACATGCAGAAAACTCAGCCCCTAATATTTTTCAAACCTACTCCTTTTGTCTTCTTCAGTTCAGTGAGTATCAACTTCACCCAATACAAAATATATGAAGTCATCTTAAACTTCTCTCTTTCTCTCATGTACCCCATCAATCCTTCAGCAAGTCCTATGAGTTCTACTTTATCCACTGCTACAATTTTACTCCAACTGTTCATCATCTTTCACTTGAATGATTGCAGCAGTCTCCTAACTAGTCTCCCATTTCCACCACTGATCCCCTTTGTGTGTTTTTAGTACAGCAGGCAGAGTAAAGCTGTTAAAATGAGAGACTTTTAATGTTGCTGTTCAACTTGACACTCTCCAGTGGCTTCCCATTTTTCTCTGAGTTAAAGCCAAACTGATATATGAGGACCTATGAAATCTACTTGCCCCTTTTTTCTATGACCTCATATCAATATTTTCCCTCCTGGTCATTTGAATGTAAACTTACCCCTTTCTGTTTCTCAAACTCTAAGTTGTGTTCTAGAATCAAGGCCTCTGATGTGGGTACACTTCTTATTAGCAGACATTTGGGCCTGTCCAAAATGTCTATAAGACACTTGGATCACACAAAAGGTCATTTGGTACGATGCAAAATGTTCATGGGCGTGTCTCTTCCATTTGACAGGAGCAACTATCAATAACTTTTTGGCAGGAATCAAATGAATTATGGACATTTTGGAGAGGAAAAAGTGTCCTGCAAGTCTTCTCCCAAGTATCTCCATTGTGCTTTGTCCTTCAGATCTACGTTAACTGCCACCTTTTAGGAAGTGTGGCCTCAGCAGTCCTTTCTGAATCAGTTAGGGTAAGATAGCTACTGTCATACATCGACCTAAGCATGCATCCTTACTCAATGATAGTAGATATTTATTTCTTTCAATTGTCCAAGGCAGGTGATCCTGGTGGTAAGAATGCTTGGTTGAAGGGGTACTTTTCTCCATGTAGTCATTCAGTTTTCATCCTGTTTTTTGGGTCAAACATCTGCTAGGGCCAGGGCCAGGGCCTGCCTGGTGGCCAAATCTGGTCCACAAATATAGTTTCTACTTTAGTGTGGCCTCCTAGTAAAACTCTGTTAGTTTTACATTTTAAGGGGTTGTGGGTAAAAAAGAAAATACACAAGGGTACATGGCTTATAAAACCTAAAATATTCAACAGCTAGCCTTTTACATAAAAAAGTAAAATGTAATCATGCCTAGTCAAGGGTCCAAGCCATAGATTAGAGCCAAATTAAGTGTAAACAACTGAAATTTTAAAGTTGTATTTTTTTTTTCAATTAAACCCTTTAATAATAAAAAGAAAAAAAAATCCTAGTCTGTGAGCCATACCTAAGGAGATGGAGGAATGGATTTGGCCCCAAAGCATAGTTTGCTGATGCCTTTTCTTGGCTATTCACTCACTTTGGAGATGAAGTCATTTTCTAGACTTCAGTTGCAACATAGTGAATGATGTTTTTTAATCAGCAAGTGTGAAAACCATCTAATATCCTCACCTATATTAAAAGAGAGGGGTTTGTTAGTTAAGAGGAAGAGGAGAAAGGTATTTATTCTCTACTTCTGTCTGCTGTGCTGTCCACTTGTAGGCCAGTGACTCATGAGACCCAAGCACTGTAGTCTTTGAAGGTCCCCAGGGACTTACTTTACCACTAGTGGTATTAGTGGTAAAGAACTTGCCTGCCAAAGCAGGAGATGTAAGAGACACGGGTTCAATTCCTGGATCAGAAAGATCCCCTGGAGAAGGGTATGGCAACCCACTTCAGAATTTTTGCCTGGAGAATCCCATAGACAGAGGAGCCTGGTATACTATGGTCCGTAGGGTGATAAAGAGTTGGACACGACTGAACCAACTTAGCACACACACATGGCAGCCCTTGGTGATCTTTTTTACTTGAAATAAAATTTTACTTTAGTGGCCTGCAGGGGTAGCTGTAGGGAAAATAATTATTGTGCAGGTCAGGACAATGAACTCAATTAAAAGGGGACTTTCCCCAGTATATCCTGACAAAGCTTATGGCATAAAGCACCTGTCACTTTAAATATCTATCTCTTTACTCATGGTGTCTGTATTCATGCCAGCAACATTCACTGTGAATTGTAACATTTCCCTACATGTATGACTAGGCTGATAAAAATAACAACCTCGTGCTATTAGAATTTATTTACTTTGTGTTGCATTTCAAGCACACTAGCACACAATGAAGATATAAAATTGTTACAGGCCAAATCAGTGACTGCCATTGTTTTGAAATTAGGAGAAGTGAAATTTTCCTGAGTGTTTGGGAAATAAATGTTGGGATGGAAAAAAAGGATATGGAAATTGCACTTGCCAAGGATGAAAGTCACGAGGNCTTGACACTCTCCAGTGGCTTCCCATTTTTCTCTGAGTTAAAGCCAAACTGATATATGAGGACCTATGAAATCTACTTGCCCCTTTTTTCTATGACCTCATATCAATATTCTCCCTCCTGGTCATTTAAATGTAAACTTACCCCTTTCTGTTTCTCAAACTCTAAGTTGTGTTCTAGAATCAAGGCCTCTGATGTGGGTACACTTCTTATTAGCAGACATTTGGGCCTGTCCAAAATGTCTATAAGACACTTGGATCACACAAAAGGTCATTTGGTACGATGCAAAATGTTCATGGGCGTGTCTCTTCCATTTGACAGGAGCAACTATCAATAACTTTTTGGCAGGAATCAAATGAATTATGGACATTTTGGAGAGGAAAAAGTGTCCTGCAAGTCTTCTCCCAAGTATCTCCATTGTGCTTTGTCCTTCAGATCTACGTTAACTGCCACCTTTTAGGAAGTGTGGCCTCAGCAGTCCTTTCTGAATCAGTTAGGGTAAGATAGCTACTGTCATACATCGACCTAAGCATGCATCCTTACTCAATGATAGTAGATATTTATTTCTTTCAATTGTCCAAGGCAGGTGATCCTGGTGGTAAGAATTCTTGGTTGAAGGAGTACTTTTCTCCATGTAGTCATTCAGTTTTCATCCTGTTTTTTGGGTCAAACATCTGCTAGGGCCAGGGCCAGGGCCTGCCTGGTGGCCAAATCTGGTCCACAAATATAGTTTCTACTTTAGTGTGGCCTCCTAGTAAAACTCTGTTAGTTTTACATTTTAAGGGGTTGTGGGTAAAAAAGAAAATACACAAGGGTACATGGCTTATAAAACCTAAAATATTCAACAGCTAGCCTTTTACATAAAAAAGTAAAATGTAATCATGCCTAGTCAAGGGTCCAAGCCATAGATTAGAGCCAAATTAAGTGTAAACAACTGAAATTTTAAAGTTGTATTTTTTTTTTCAATTAAACCCTTTAATAATAAAAAGAAAAAAAAATCCTAGTCTGTGAGCCATACCTAAGGAGATGGAGGAATGGATTTGGCCCCAAAGCATAGTTTGCTGATGCCTTTTCTTGGCTATTCACTCACTTTGGAGATGAAGTCATTTTCTAGACTTCAGTTGCAACATAGTGAATGATGTTTTTTAATCAGCAAGTGTGAAAACCATCTAATATCCTCACCTATATTAAAAGAGAAGGGTTTGTTAGTTAAGAGGAAGAGGAGAAAGGTATTTATTCTCTACTTCTGTCTGCTGTGCTGTCCACTTGTAGGCCAGTGACTCATGGGACCCAAGCACTGTAGTCTTTGAAGGTCCCCAGGGACTTTACCACTAGTGGTATTAGTGGTAAAGAACCTGCCTGCCAAAGCAGGAGATGTAAGAGACACAGGTTCAATTCCTGGATCAGAAAGATCCCCTGGAGAAGGGTATGGCAACCCACTTCAGAATTTTTGCCTGGAGAATCCCATAGACAGAGGAGCCTGGTATACTATGGTCCGTAGGGTGATAAAGAGTTGGACACGACTGAACCAACTTAGCACACACACATGGCAGCCCTTGGTGATCTTTTTTACTTGAAATAAAATTTTACTTTAGTGGCCTGCAGGGGTAGCTGTAGGGAAAATAATTATTGTGCAGGTCAGGACAATGAACTCAATTAAAAGGGGACTTTCCCCAGTATATCCTGATAAAGCTTATGGCATAAAGCACCTGTCACTTTAAATATCTATCTCTTTACTCATGGTGTCTGTATTCATGCCAGCAACATTCACTGTGAATTGTAACATTTCCCTACATGTATGACTAGGCTGATAAAAATAACAACCTCGTGCTATTAGAATTTATTTACTTTGTGTTGCATTTCAAGCACACTAGCACACAATGAAGATATAAAATTGTTACAGGCCAAATCAGTGACTGCCATTGTTTTGAAATTAGGAGAAGTGAAATTTTCCTGAGTGTTTGGGAAATAAATGTTGGGATGGAAAAAAAGGATATGGAAATTGCACTTGCCAAGGATGAAAGTCACGAGGGGAAAGTTCCCTTTGTTCTCATGTGAATTGAATTAACATCAGGTGATGTTTAGTTCAATGATAAGGACATTGAAAAAGAACTGGCCAAATAGGATTAGGTCAGTTTTCCATTTGACTGTTTTACACAAGATGGAGACTGTTGGAATATCTGGGATTATAATGTACTTAAATCAGCCCAGGTGGCATGTTTTCAGCGCTTAACACATATAGGACTTCCCTGGTGGCTCAGATGGTAAAGCATCTGCTTACAATGCGGGAGACTTGGGTTTGATCCCTAGGTCGGGAAGATCCTCTGGAGAAGGAACTGGCAACTGACTCCAATATTCTTGCCTGGAAAATCCCATGGACAGAGGAGCATGGTAGGCTACAGTCCACTGGGTTGCAAAGAGTCGGACACGACCGAGCGACTTCACTTTTGCTTTCTATGTGCCAAACATGTTTCTAGTGAATATGAATTTAATAAAAATGTTACAACCCCTGCAATTAAGAGCCTAGAGACTTGGTGATGGCAGTATCCAGGAGTCCCATTGTAATGCTATGTGGCTCGTCGCTGCAAATAAAGCCATTATCACTGAAGAAGTTCTCTTAGATGGTATTAGCCATAGGATGATGATGTAGGATGTATTAGCCATAGGACCAGATGATGTAGGTTCAAGTTCACATCTGCTATGGTGGCATTGGGGCAGGTATGATGGACTTTTCTTTGCTTGTTTTCATCTGTAATACTGGGGAAATAACACCAACCTTACAGTAGGATAGAATGGGCAGATAGTAGATAAATGTGTGGATGGGTGTGTAAATAGATTACTAGGTAGATGATAAATAGGTGGATGATAGATAAATAGATCTTCTTTGTGATAACATTTGGCATTGTGAGTGCTCCATAAAGAAGTGTTTCTTCTCTCCTTCACCTAATCCTACACCTGAGTTAACGTAAAATACTTCAACCTATAAAAGAAAAAAGTACTCAGTAATATTTTTCCATGGATGATACAGATGCTCGTTTTTAACACTACTTCATATTTTATAGCTATTTTTAAGGGCTTCCCTTGTAGCTCAGTTGGTAAAGAATCTGCCTGCAGTGCAGGAAACCCGGGTTTGATCCCTGGATTGGGAAGATCCCCTGGAGAAGGAAATGGCAACCCACTCCAGTATCCTTGCCTGGAAAATCTCATGGACAGAGAAGCCTGGTGGGCTGCAGTCCATGGAGTCGCAAAGAGTTGGGCACGACTGAGCAACCAACACTGGTCAATTTTAAGACTGTCTTACTTTTGGTACCACATATGTTCACCTACTTACCTTTCTGGACAGCATTTCAGTAAATAGAAGGACCCACACATTTGTAAATTAAAGGCAGTATGACTACATTAGATGCAATAATATCAGTCATAGGCTCATGAGATGTAATAAAAAATACATTTGTTTTAGTGGTTCATAGAAAATATGTATCTTTATTTATTAAAGTAATTAGAGTGTGATTCTTTTCCTCTCTCTGCCTTTGGCTATTGAGTTTTTAAAATTCTTCTAATGATCATGTATTTGCACAGATTTAACATCTGCAAAGTACCTTTTAATCAATTATTGGCTATTCAGAGTACAATAATTAGCATATGTGTGAAAATATATGGTTTGAACATCCATTTGTTAAAAACGTGACAAATATATATCTTTTGTTTACTTGAAATGTCAAGGGGTTTTTGCAATGTATATCTTATTATAAAATCTTTTAATTTATATTACAGGTGCATTTTATTATGCAATATTAGAATACTTAGACATGAATTCATTATGCAATCCCACATGACTTGAATTAGCAGGCTCCTTCTAGTAGCTTGTATAAATGTTTTCTCCCAGCTGTGTTTTTTACCATGGCAGGATTCAATGTGAGAAAATATTTCACAATTATCAGTGAATTCAGAAGGAATATATGAGCCACATTAGAGTACAAAAGTAAATGTAAAAGAAAAAATTTTAAAAACTTGTTTTAATCTCATTCTTTGCATATGTATATGCCTACACCACCCTGACAAGATAATTTCCTTTTGGGTATTGTTATTTTATTTTCTTCTGAACAGGTTTCAGTAAGTCTTCAATGCTGTTTTCCAGTCTATCAGAAGCCAAAGCCATCAGAGAGTCTTTGGTGTGAGTGTTTCTATGTAATTACTTTTTTTTTTAATTGAATCATTTTATTTAGGTATCTTTTCCTTTTTTCTGGTTATAGGTTGTTCTCCAACATTTGAGTCAGAATTTCATCTTTAACTTCTCACTTTCTTCCTTGGTTATATTTTATTTTATTTTTTTACTTTTCACTTTCTTTTTTTAAATTTTATTTTTACTTTATTCTACTTTACAATACTGTATTGGTTTTGCCATACATTGACATGAATCAGCCATGGGTGTACACGAGCTCCCAATGCTGAAACCCCCTCCCATCTCCCACCCCATATTATCTCTCTGGATCATCCCAGTACACTAGCCCCAAGCATCCTGTATCCTGTATCGAACATAGACTGGCACTTCGTTTCTTACATGATAGTATACATGTTTCAATGCCATTCTCCCAAATCATCCCACCCTCTCCCTCTCCCTCAGAGGCCAAAAGTCCATTCTATACATCTGTGTCTCTTTTGTTGTCTCACATACAGGGTCATCATTACCATCTTTCTAAATTCCATATATATGTGTCAGTATACTGTATTGGTGTTTTTCTTTCTGGCTTACTTCACTCTGTATAATCGGCTCCAGTTTCATCCATCTCATTAGAACTGATTCAAAT
>SJYW01008574.1:90585-127772 GCA_006410735.1 Raphicerus campestris
TATAAGAGACAGGCTGAGAGTTTCTCTGGAGTTGAGGGTTTTTTTTTTTTTTTCCATTTTCTTATTGGAATATAATTGTTTTACAATATTGTGTTAGTTTCTGACCCAGCAATCCCACTACTGGGCATATACCTTGAGAAAATCATAATTCAAAAGCACACATGTACCAGTTGCACTGGAGCACTATTTACACTAGTCAGAACATGGAAAAACCTAAATGGCCAGCCACAGATGAATGGACGTGATGTGGTACATATATACAATGGAATATTACCCGCCACTAAAAAGAATGACCTAGGACTTGAATTTTAAAGGATGATAAGAAACAAAATGTAATCATCTTGACATGGGAGAGAGAATCTTGAATGCTTGTATACCTCAGAAAGAAAGAGCAGTCATTTATAGCAGGATAAGTCAGTAGGATGGGCTTAAATAATACACCCTCAAAACTCCATGTGTAGGAATTTGTATTTCATCTTCAGGACAATTAGTGGCCACAACAGCTTCTTGCATAAAGGTTAAAAGGTCAGACAGCTCTGCAGCATCTTACTATCTTCTATTAGTCAGATGGCAAAGGAGAATTGAATACGAGAGTTGCGGTCGGGGTAGAAATGTGAAAGTTCTATTCTGCTATAATAATTTTTGAATACTAGCAAGATTAAGAATTTGCAAACACACTGTGGAGAATGGAAAACAGTGTTCTCAATAGAGGTGAAAACTGGGGAAAATGAATGGACCTGGATGAAGACTCTCTGCTGCTGCTGCTAAGGGGCTCCAGTCGTTTCCAANGAATTTGCAAACACACTGTGGAGAATGGAAAACAGTGTTCTCAATAGAGGTGAAAACTGGGGAAAATGAATGGACCTGGATGAAGACTCTCTGCTGCTGCTGCTAAGGGGCTCTAGTCGTTTCCAACTCTGTGCAACCCCATAGATGGGAGCCCACCAGGCTCCCCCGTCCCTGGGATTCTCCAGGCAAGAACACTGGAGTGGGTTGCCATTTCCTTCTCCAGTGCACGAAAGTGAAAAGTGAAGGTGAAGTCGCTCAGCCGAGTCTGACTCCTAGCGACCCCATAGACTGCAGCCTACCAGGCTCCTCTGTCCATGGAATTTTCCAGGCAAGAGTACTGGAGAGGGTTGCCATTGCCTTCTCTGGAACACTCTCTACTGGAATGCTTTCAATATTGTCATTAAGCAGATTGCAGAAGCCATTTTTATATGGGCATATAGTTCTCTAATTTTTACAAATGAAGTCATCATATT
Organism: Raphicerus campestris; assembly: GCA_006410735.1. NCBI lineage: Eukaryota > Metazoa > Chordata > Mammalia > Artiodactyla > Bovidae > Raphicerus > Raphicerus campestris. The sequence continues at coordinate 91,848 of SJYW01008574.1, forward strand.
AGTTATGAGTCTGACTAGTGCTACTGGAAAAGGAAGCTTGAGATGCTGTGTTTACACACAGAAAGGCATCTTAGGAGGCTGGGGCTGTCAAAGGTTTCCAGCAAGAGGTAAAACCAGAACTGAGTAATAGAAAAAGCTGGGATGGGGAGGAGGGGGAAGAGGAAGAATGAGGAGCAAGCAGTGGGCAGTAAGTAGAAGTCTCAAGGAGAGGAAATTTCAGCACAGACCATTTCAGTTAGGTCTGTCCTGAATCCTTTCATCATGAAGGAGAAAGATGGAACAAGTAGAAAGGGTAAAGGGAGATAGAAAGGAAAGAAGAGTTCGAAGTAATAAACAAATGCTTAGTGGACTTAATAGACTTCACTTGCAGCTCAGCTAATAAAAAAACAGCCTGCAATGTGGGAGACCTGGGTTTGATCCCTGGGTTGGAAAGATCCCTGGAGAAGGGAAAGGCTATCTACTCCAGTATTCTGGCCTGAAGAATTTTGTGGACTGTATAGGCCATGGGGTTGCAAAGAGTCGGACACAACTGAGCGACTTTCACTTTCACTAGTAGACTATATGATCCTTTCCATAGAAGGAATGATCTATTGAATATTTCACGACAAAATAATACCACTTTCAGGACACCATTACTTTGAAATTACTTTTTAAAGTATCAGCAATGGTGAGCATTTCTCAGTCATCAATATGATGACTTCTGAATCTGAAATTCAGGCAGATCCTGAATTTACCCATCAGGAGATACAGATAGCAAAATTATTTTCATGCCTTCAAGGAGCCTGTTGTCTAGTTTCATGAGGAATCACTACTTTAAATGGATAATCAAACAAAACAAAACACCTCCTGTTTTAAAAATCATTCCTAACATAATCCTTCTTTCCAGTCCCTTGCCTTATTGGTGACACCTTACAGGACGATGCAACAGAATTCACCAGTAAAGATCCAGAATATTTTCAAAGCATCAGTGATGTTCTCGGAGAAGGCAATGGCACCCCACTCCAGTACTCTTGCCTGGAAAATCCCATGGACAGAGGAGCCTGGTGGGCTGCAGTCCAGGGGGTTGCTGAGGGTCGGAAAGGACTGAGCGACTTCACTTTCACTTTTCACTTTCATGCATTCGAGAAGGAAATGGCAACCCACTCCAGTGTTCTTGCCTGGAGAATCCCAGGGACGGGGGAGCCTGGTGGGCTGCCATCTATGGGGTCACACAGAGTTGGACACAACTGAAGTGACTTGGCAGCACTGATGTGGCTTGCCTCAGCCACTACAGATGGCAAGCCAAAGACTATGAGAAATATGTCTTTGAAAATGTAGTTCTTAGATAATGGTGCTTACAAGGACTATGGATAAGTTATGGAAATCCCTTACAATTTCTGTGGCAAAATCAGAGTGTCTCTGTTTCAATTTGTTCAGATCAGCAAGAACATTAAAAAACAAATCCCTGTGATGAAGCTTCTGTAGGCACTTTAGCTGCAGAGGGGGTGGGGGTGGCTTTCATATGACAGGTGGAGTCCAGTCACTTTCTGCTACTGAGATAAGGTTTTTGAATTGTAAATGTAAAAAAAGACCAACATTTTTTAAACTGAAAGTGATATTACAGATTATCTAATACAAACTCTGAATTTTGTAAGAAAGGAAAAGGAGACTTAGACGTTTAAGCAATTTACTTAAAATCACACAGTTCATGACAGAATTTAGATTATATCCTCCATCTTCTGACATTGGAAAGAACGGTCTTTCTTACCATGCTACAGTACCTCAAGCTATTTAGTGCAGATTTGGAAAGAAAAAAAAAAAAAACTAGTAGAATGTGTGTCTTTGGTTATCAGAGAAAAGTTTGAAAAAAAATAGTAATTATGAATAAAATTTGATTCAACTATTTTTAAACAGGTACTTCCATTTGTAAAAAGAAAAAAAGAACCTTTCTCTAGTCAATTGAACAAGAATAGTATGTGAACAGAAATGCAAATTGGAGCATCATTTAGTTGCCTCTTTCTCTCCATTCTCTGAAAAACCTTTTGTTTCTAAGTAGAAATTAGCTAGAGAAAGGAGCTGCTTTGGCGACTTAGCACGGCGCAGGGCTCACATGTTATCTATCAGACTTGTTGTTCTGCCTTCCTCTCTCCTGCTCCTCCTTTCAGTATCTGGAAGGTATAATTGTGTTTTCCTATTGGTATTACAGTTTAAATTATGCTATTTTCCCTTTATTCTGAGAAGCTGAAGGGTAGTCTCAGAAAAAGAGGAAGAGGAGGAAAAGGTGAAAGATGGAGAAAGCAAGAGAAAAAAAAAGAAAAACTTACTACCTTTTGCAAACTGCTAACCATGGTAAAAAAACAAAAAAACAATACATACAGATGGCACAAGAGATTGTAGTAAATTATGATGAAGCACAGAGAGATAAAATACTCCAGACCATACTGTGCATGGGGCAAAGAGGGAAAGAAAAAAGAAAAGCAGGTAGACTGGACAGAGCTGTGGAAATGACACTCAGACACATCTTAGCAAGTCCCAGAAAAGAGAAGGAAAAAAAAAATGAATCTGATCATTTCGAGCTGAACATATTAGATGAGCCAATATTAAATACAAAGTGCTTGTGGCCACTCTTTAGCATCTGCCTCCGATTTCCTCCTAAAATTCAAGAGCAGTCTTAGCGGCACAACTATTCCTCCTCTGCCTTCTGTCCCTGCAGCCGTCCACAGTAATTTCACCACAACTCTAGTCCCTGAAAATCCTGTTTCCCAGATGGACTCTTCAGTGGCTACCCTGATCGTTACCAAGGACAGCAATACTGGCCCTAAACTTACAGGCAGCAACATTATGGTGAGTTTTTTCTCTACCTTTAATCTCAGGTTCAAACATAAAGCCTATAGCCACAATCTCAAGAACGGATCAATGGCAACGGTAGCAAAGGAGGTCAAACCGAATGCAGAGAGCTTGAGGCGACTGGAAATCATATCAAGGTAGAAGGTCATCGTAATTCCACTTCATGAATACTTTACAAAGCAGGGACCAATGGTCCCCAAACCATTTAAAGCTTTTATTGCTGTCAAACATTAGCACCTTGAGGGCTCTCCAAGGTTGGTGGAGTTTTCAGTTCATTTGCTGTTCTGTCCGGATAAGAGCAGTTGATTTTGTAATAGAAACTGGTACACTGATCTGCTCATTCCGGATATGGGAGTCATGTCTATAACTGTGGTGAAATAAGTGTCTGCCTCCAGGTGGCAGAGGAAGACACAGCTGTGCAGATAGAGTTAGCATTCAACCCATCTCAATAAATTCAGAAGTGCAAATAAGTTAGTGGACTAATGGTGCAAAAAAAAAAAAAAGGAAAGAGAAAAGGAATAAGCAAGAAAAATAGTGCAAAAAAGGGAAAGAGAAAAGGATTAAGCAAGAAAAATAGTGCAAAAAATGGAAAGAGAAAAGGAATAAGCAAAAAAATACTACAAAAAAGGTAAGAATAGGAATAAGCAAAAAAATAAAAGTAAAAAGCAAATCAGCGGGAATGCAAAGGTAGAAGGAATAACGATGGCATAAAAAACATGAGGAAGTGATCCAGAGGAAAATTAAGAGGGTGGAAGCAGCAGGTTTTCTATGGAAGTCATTGAACCTCTGGCAGATTCAACTATAGAGACAGTAAGTTGTGGAATTCAAGCCTTCAACAGTGAAATTAGTTTTTCAGTTACTCATCGAAATATATGTGATTATTGGGAAAGATATGACTATGAAATTAATATTAACAGTCAATTTTGAGTTTGAGGATAAACAATTTGAATATCAGTGTATAAGGAAAATCCAGAATTTATTTTCTATATGTTAAAATGTGACATGAGGGAATATAGAACAAGGAGATGGGGATGGCCAAGTGGGGAAAAAGACTCATGTGCAGGAAGAATTTAATAGATGTAACAATTTAATAGAGGTAACAATAGCATACCAAACAAAGAGTGTTTGGTATACTATTTCTAATTTACATGCAGTATAAAAGTGAAATGGATTATTATAGGATCTCTGTTTATAAAAGAATTATCTTATTCCCCAAAAGACTGACCTCTAACCCTAACACTAACCCTAACCCTAATTTCATGGCGATAGGCCCGAGGTTTTTCCGCAGGCTGAAAGTCAGCAAGTTAATTCTGAGATTCTACTAAAATGAAATAGACGATTCACACGAGTGCCTTAAATATGACACTTTCCCAAAACATCACACAGACACACACACATATACAAAATTAATTACTTAATAAAGCCGTGCCCTTAATTATCTCTATTTTTGAGATTGAAAGTTCAATTATATAATTTTCAATGGCATGAGAAATGTTTCCATAATAATTTTAGTGAAAGAGCAGAGTATGACCCTCCATAGTTTTTACAATTCTGTGGAAATTAAGCATAGAGAAACACTGGAAACAGACGTAGAATGCATAGTATTCACATTGCTCGTCTAGTAAACAGTGGATTAGAGGTGATTTTCATTTTTTTTCTTAATGCTTCTATGCATTTTGCAAATTTTCCACAATTTGGAAATTGTCTTTATCTCATTATTTAATGAGAATATAGTGCTAGTGTTGTTATTCTTACTCAAGTGGAAATGAAATTGAAACCTNAAAAAAAAAAAAAACTAGTAGAATGTGTGTCTTTGGTTATCAGAGAAAAGTTTGAAAAAAAATAGTAATTATGAATAAAATTTGATTCAACTATTTTTAAACAGGTACTTCCATTTGTAAAAAGAAAAAAAGAACCTTTCTCTAGTCAATTGAACAAGAATAGTATGTGAACAGAAATGCAAATTGGAGCATCATTTAGTTGCCTCTTTCTCTCCATTCTCTGAAAAACCTTTTGTTTCTAAGTAGAAATTAGCTAGAGAAAGGAGCTGCTTTGGCGACTTAGCACGGCGCAGGGCTCACATGTTATCTATCAGACTTGTTGTTCTGCCTTCCTCTCTCCTGCTCCTCCTTTCAGTATCTGGAAGGTATAATTGTGTTTTCCTATTGGTATTACAGTTTAAATTATGCTATTTTCCCTTTATTCTGAGAAGCTGAAGGGTAGTCTCAGAAAAAGAGGAAGAGGAGGAAAAGGTGAAAGATGGAGAAAGCAAGAGAAAAAAAAAGAAAAACTTACTACCTTTTGCAAACTGCTAACCATGGTAAAAAAACAAAAAAACAATACATACAGATGGCACAAGAGATTGTAGTAAATTATGATGAAGCACAGAGAGATAAAATACTCCAGACCATACTGTGCATGGGGCAAAGAGGGAAAGAAAAAAGAAAAGCAGGTAGACTGGACAGAGCTGTGGAAATGACACTCAGACACATCTTAGCAAGTCCCAGAAAAGAGAAGGAAAAAAAAAATGAATCTGATCATTTCGAGCTGAACATATTAGATGAGCCAATATTAAATACAAAGTGCTTGTGGCCACTCTTTAGCATCTGCCTCCGATTTCCTCCTAAAATTCAAGAGCAGTCTTAGCGGCACAACTATTCCTCCTCTGCCTTCTGTCCCTGCAGCCGTCCACAGTAATTTCACCACAACTCTAGTCCCTGAAAATCCTGTTTCCCAGATGGACTCTTCAGTGGCTACCCTGATCGTTACCAAGGACAGCAATACTGGCCCTAAACTTACAGGCAGCAACATTATGGTGAGTTTTTTCTCTACCTTTAATCTCAGGTTCAAACATAAAGCCTATAGCCACAATCTCAAGAACGGATCAATGGCAACGGTAGCAAAGGAGGTCAAACCGAATGCAGAGAGCTTGAGGCGACTGGAAATCATATCAAGGTAGAAGGTCATCGTAATTCCACTTCATGAATACTTTACAAAGCAGGGACCAATGGTCCCCAAACCATTTAAAGCTTTTATTGCTGTCAAACATTAGCACCTTGAGGGCTCTCCAAGGTTGGTGGAGTTTTCAGTTCATTTGCTGTTCTGTCCGGATAAGAGCAGTTGATTTTGTAATAGAAACTGGTACACTGATCTGCTCATTCCGGATATGGGAGTCATGTCTATAACTGTGGTGAAATAAGTGTCTGCCTCCAGGTGGCAGAGGAAGACACAGCTGTGCAGATAGAGTTAGCATTCAACCCATCTCAATAAATTCAGAAGTGCAAATAAGTTAGTGGACTAATGGTGCAAAAAAAAAAAAAAGGAAAGAGAAAAGGAATAAGCAAGAAAAATAGTGCAAAAAAGGGAAAGAGAAAAGGATTAAGCAAGAAAAATAGTGCAAAAAATGGAAAGAGAAAAGGAATAAGCAAAAAAATACTACAAAAAANAAAAGAAAAAAAAAAAAAAAAAAAAAAAAGGAAAGAGAAAAGGAATAAGCAAGAAAAATAGTGCAAAAAATGGAAAGAGAAAAGGATTAAGCAAGAAAAATAGTGCAAAAAATGGAAAGAGAAAAGGAATAAGCAAAAAAATACTACAAAAAAGGTAAGAATAGGAATAAGCAAAAAAATAAAAGTAAAAAGCAAATCAGCGGGAATGCAAAGGTAGAAGGAATAACGATGGCATAAAAAACATGAGGAAGTGATCCAGAGGAAAATTAAGAGGGTGGAAGCAGCAGGTTTTCTATGGAAGTCATTGAACCTCTGGCAGATTCAACTATAGAGACAGTAAGTTGTGGAATTCAAGCCTTCAACAGTGAAATTAGTTTTTCAGTTACTCATCGAAATATATGTGATTATTGGGAAAGATATGACTATGAAATTAATATTAACAGTCAATTTTGAGTTTGAGGATAATTTGAATATCAGTGTATAAGGAAAATCCAGAATTTATTTTCTATATGTTAAAATGTGACATGAGGGAATATAGAACAAGGAGATGGGGATGGCCAAGTGGGGAAAAAGACTCATGTGCAGGAAGAATTTAATAGATGTAACAATTTAATAGAGGTAACAATAGCATACCAAACAAAGAGTGTTTGGTATACTATTTCTAATTTACATGCAGTATAAAAGTGAAATGGATTATTATAGGATCTCTGTTTATAAAAGAATTATCTTATTCCCCAAAAGACTGACCTCTAACCCTAACACTAACCCTAACCCTAATTTCATGGCGATAGGCCCGAGGTTTTTCCGCAGGCTGAAAGTCAGCAAGTTAATTCTGAGATTCTACTAAAATGAAATAGACGATTCACACGAGTGCCTTAAATATGACACTTTCCCAAAACATCACACAGACACACACACATATACAAAATTAATTACTTAATAAAGCCGTGCCCTTAATTATCTCTATTTTTGAGATTGAAAGTTCAATTATATAATTTTCAATGGCATGAGAAATGTTTCCATAATAATTTTAGTGAAAGAGCAGAGTATGACCCTCCATAGTTTTTACAATTCTGTGGAAATTAAGCATAGAGAAACACTGGAAACAGACGTAGAATGCATAGTATTCACATTGCTCGTCTAGTAAACAGTGGATTAGAGGTGATTTTCATTTTTTTTCTTAATGCTTCTATGCATTTTGCAAATTTTCCACAATTTGGAAATTGTCTGTATCTCATTATTTAATGAGAATATAGTGCTGGTGTTGTTATTCTTACTCAAGTGGAAATGAAATTGAACCCTGCATTTCATGCCACAGTGAGTACTTCTTAGGGCTTTTTGACCCTTTCCTCCATGTAGGTTCTCAATTTTTATTTTATTTTGTTATTGCTCAGCCCAAGACTTTGTCCTAGAGATGAATCATCAATGCCTCCAAGACTGATCAGTACTCTCTAGTAGCCTTCAAGAAGGTTAGGCTTCAGTACTAACTTCACTTACAAAATGTTTACAAATTCAGACACACCTACTATTCTCTTAAAACTACCATTCTACTGTACTTTTAAAAATAAACCAATCCCATTTTAAGTACACCAACTGGACCAAATTAAAAATCCATAGTTATAATAATTTCCTTGCATACATTTCTTCCTAAAAAATAAAAATAAGTGTCACATCCTAATTGATTCAGAAATTGAAAATGGAAAATTATGGTTCAGCTGAATTTTAAAATGATAAAAACATGCCTGATATCTAGCCTGCATGAACATTGCTTCATTTAGAAATCTGTCATCTTTTAAAGTATTTATAATATTCATTAAGGTGAACGGGAAAAGAAGAGAGAGGAAAGTTTTTAAAGCATCCAAGAGTTCAAACAATTATTTTAGGATTAATTAGTAGGCTTGTGAAATTCCCCCATGGTTCAGTGGTAAAGAAACTGCCTGCCAATGCAAGAGACACAGGTTCAATCCCTGGATCAGGAAGATCCCCCAGGAGAAGGAAATGGCAACACACTCCAGTATTCTTGCCTGGGAAGTCCGATGGACAGAGGAGCCTTGCAGGCTACAGTCCATAGGGTTGCAAAGAGTCGGACACAACTTAGTGACTAAACAACAACAAATAGGCCTGCAAGTTGGTAAAATCAAGTAATATACATCTGTTTCTTTCTTTTTTTCTAAGTTAAAAGAGAATGTTGCAAGACATTATCAAGGTGAAAGAGTCATCTTGCCTCTGTCCTCACACGTGAAGCAGTATCTTTTTGTTAAATTTTCCTGTTTAGGGAAGCTCTCAAATTTCATTTCAGCTGAATTCATACGTAGAGTATTTCAGTGATTAATGAGAAGATGCATCTCATGTAATTTTCCTTTAGGATGTCCTTAGCTAAAAGCTCTGTGTTAAGTTATAGAATCAGAATACATGTATCTCAGACTGTACCACTGCTAAGAAAAATATCCACTCCCACCATGAGTAGATATTTTAACGTTTAAAACTCCTAAGGCTGAGAAAGAGATGATTATAAAATCCTGGTAGGAATTAAGATATATAGCTAAGGAGATGAACATACCAATCTCCTGTATTCACAGTACAGCCCCTAACATCTGTTGCACACTCAGGGCAGGTGGTCCATGTAGCCACCAACAAAATCTTTGTGTGTTAACTTTCTCACTGGATGGTTCGCAGAAGAATGACTATTCTATGATTTCACTTTTTAAGCTAACATTGCATAAGATGACAGGACGTGGACAAATAGGAATCACTGGCAAATTCATTATACAAAACATCCTATTCTTCTCTATGTTTTTTATAACTATTGCTACGGTTATACTGATAATTGGTAAAGGAAGATAAAAGGTGTGAAATCTTTTTTTTTAACCAGATATTCACAAAATGAGGTTCTTTTTATTTTATTTTTTTGAGGTATCTAAAAATGTGAATTAAAAGCAATGAAAGTGACAGGCCAATAGGTGAAATTCTATTGCTACTGTGAAGTCCTNATACAAAACACCCTATTCTTCTCTATGTTTTTTATAACTATTGCTATGGTTATACTAATAATTGGTAAAGGAAGATAAAAGGTGTAAAATCTTTTTTTTTTAACCAGATATTTACAAGATGAGGTTCTTTTTATTTTATTTTTTTGAGGCATCTAAAAATGTGAATTAAAAGCAATGAAAGTGACAGGCCAATAGGTGAAATTCTGTTGCAACTGTGAAGTCTTNAAGGAAGATAAAAGGTGTGAAATCTTTTTTTTTAACCAGATATTCACAAAATGAGGTTCTTTTTATTTTATTTTTTTGAGGTATCTAAAAATGTGAATTAAAAGCAATGAAAGTGACAGGCCAATAGGTGAAATTCTATTGCTACTGTGAAGTCCTTCTAGTCCCTGAACTGGCTCATTGTTTTACTACCGTGGGGAAGAAAAATCACCAGGCAAGCTTGAAAATGAATTGCTCTGTCAGGCGCTGTGTCAGGATGATCTAGACATTATGCATGTCTTTCCTTTTTAAGGAAACAAAAACACCTCTTTCCTTAGCATAGGGGAGAGATTTGGGTCAGTAAGTTCCTGTCTGGGCACTGTAGCCCCAGGTTTCATAAGGCTTTCTTCAGAAACCGGGGGGTGGCACATTTCAGCAGTGGTGGAGAGTGTTCAGAAGTGGGGCCTTGTGTTCTTATATCTGCTATGATGGCAAATCCTTCCTCCACGTCACCCTTAGGAAGTTCTCCTCCAGAATAGATACCAACAGTACTTCACACAGNGGGGAGAGATTTGGGTCAGTAAGTTCCTGTCTGGGCACTGTAGCCCCAGGTTTCATAAGGCTTTCTTCAGAAACCGGGGGTGGCACATTTCAGCAGTGGTGGAGAGTGTTCAGAAGTAGGGCCTTGTGTTCTTATATCTGCTATGATGGCAAATCATTCCTCCACGTCACCCTTAGGAAGTTCTCCTCCAGAATAGATACCAACAGTACTTCACACGGATGGGAATTCCAGAGATCCCCAGACTCTCTTAATGTGAATTCCACCTTTGTACGAGGGTGCTGGAGGGGAGTGACACTTTTTTCCACCAACAGACTATTACTCTATTACTGAGTGACACACTTTATCACACACGAATGTATGTGTGTGGATCTGGTTTGTGTGTGGATCTGGTTTGTGTGTGTATGTGTGGAGACTCAGGTGTTCCCATGCACACCTAGCCTCACCTACTCCAGAGTGGTTCCCAATAAAATAGAAAAATATACACTTTGCTGCCTTGGCTTTCACACGTTTCTTTTCTATAAACATATAGAAAGAAGCATGGAAATAATTTGTCATTATACTGGGAGAAGAGAGGACAGATGAAGGTGGGTCTCCAAATGTATTTCTGTGGTTTTGAGAAAATAAACAGAAATAGAAACAAATAATTCCTCCTCATAGTATCAAGCAGACAGGAACTGGAACAGTCTCCAAATGAACTCTTGTCAGTATTTGTCCTCTGTAAGTCATTATTTGAGTGTATGCTTGTCTTGTATGTTCGTAAGGAATCCCTCAACAATTCACATAGTTTTGGGAAGAGATTGGTACCTTACAAACTTTTGCAGTTTTTTTACCTTGTTTTTTTAAAGTTCATGATTTAGTACCTGTGAAAGTTGGAGGCTGCTATCCTAGCAGGTTCCAAGATTGATTTCCTCAAGTTCATCCTTGCCAGCCTCATTTGACATGTACAAACACAATCAATATAGTTATACCACAGGTAATCACTCATTAGAAGGACTCCATCCATTCTAAGCTGTAGGTGAATCAATTTATCATTTCATTTTCATTCACATCAGAATGGTGTGTTTACCTTGCAGTGGCATCCTTTGAATAGACAAGGTTAATACCAACTTAATTTTACTTTAATGGCAACTTAAATGAAATCCTTTGATGAACATGGAGACCTGAATACTCTGCTGAGGAAATTGAATCAAAATTTGTCTCCTAACAGAACTGTGTTTTTGATGGATGGATGCTCGTACTGTTTTATTCGGCCCCCTCCCTTTTATGTAGTTGACTAGGAGACTAACACCCACGGGGCCTGAAGCATGTTGATGAAACTGACATTCACCACTGAATTGCATTTTCTTTGGGGCCAAGACTGATACAAGAAATGTCAGTTTTATCACCAAGGGCTTAATGTCGTATCTTTGCATAATATTATCCTGGAAATATGAATTGTTATTCCTGTATCTCTTTGCTTACTTCTCTGTGAAACTCCTTTCATTATTCATGCTTCAGTCTTTGTATTATTAGATAGAAGGCTTTCCCTGGCTAGCCCAGGGAGAACAGGTCACCTCTCTGTGGCCCATAACACCGCATTGTGTTTGAATTATCCATTCAAGTGCTTGTATCCATGACTAGACCCTGGTCTGCCTATTTGATGATAGCTGAACCAGAGTCCTATCTCTTTCAGACACATACAAAGCTTAGTACCTACAAAAAAAAGCACCGTGTTGACATTAATTGTTATTGTTTAGTCTCTAAGTTGTATCTGACTCTTGTGACCCTATGCACTGTAGCCCTCCAGGCTTCTTGGCCCATGGGAATTCCTAGGCAAGAATACTGGAGTGGGTGGTCATATCCTTTTCCAGGGGATCTTCCTGACCTAGAGATAGAACCCAGTTCTCCCACATTGGTAGTCCGATTCTTTAAAGCTGAGTAACCAGGGAAGCCCATTGATATTAATACACATTCATAATTTAATGAGTTTCCCAGGTAGCTCAAATGGTAAAGAATCTGACTGTGATGCAGAAGACATGGGTTCAGTCCCTGGGTTGGGAAGATTCCCTGGAGAAGGAAATGGCGACCCACTCTGGTATTCTGGCCTGGAGAATTCTATGGACAGAGGAGCCTGGTGGGCCAGTCCATGGGGTGGCAAAGAGTTGGACATGACTGAGCAACTAACACTTTCGTAATTTCATATATTTTTATCCTATGATAAAATGCATTTTTTTTCTCTTCTGTTGTTTTTCTTTCATAAGTCCCACTCATCAACCAGAGCACTTGTTTTCAAGATCTGGGTCATGGGATCGTCATTTATGGAACCCTTTATCATTTAAAATGGGCATTCACAATACATTAGCATTCACTTACTGCATTTACTTAGAGCTGACATCAACCTGTAAAGACAAAAACTGTGATCCTCATTAAGTAAAACCCAGAATATAGTGTATAGTTTACGTCTATATTGTCTTTCTCATTTATCCTTCCAATTCCATGAGATAGAAAATTTCTGTTTTTATACATTGCTAATTTTTTAACAGCCACCCATAATCCTTGGGCATAGTAGATGCTCAATCACTTTTTATTGAATACGTTAATATCAGTTCAATTCAGTTCAGTTGCTCAGTCCTGACTGACTCTTTGCGACCCCATGGACTGTAGCACGCCAGGCTTCCCTGTCCATCACCAACTTCCAGAGCCTACTCAAACTCAAGTCCATCGCACTGGTGATTCCATCCAACCATCTCATCCTCTGTCGTCCCCTTCTCCTCCCGCCTTCAATCTTTCCCAGCATCAGAGTCTTTTCCAGTGAGTCAGTTCTTCACATCGGGTGGCCAAAGTATTGGAGCTTCAACTTCATCATCAATTCTTTCAATGAATATTCAGGACTGATTTCCTTTAGGATTGACTGGTTGGATCTCCTTGCAGTCCAAGGGACTTTCAAGAGTCTTCTCCAACCTCACAGTTCAAAAGCATCAATTTTTCGGTGCTCAGCTTTCTTTAGAGTCCAACTGTCACATCCATATAGGACTACTGGAAAACCCATAACTTTTAGACAGACCTTTGTTGGCAAAGTAATGTCTCTGATTTTTAATATGTTTTCTAGGTTGTTCATAGCTTTTCTTCCAAGGAGCAAGTGTCTTTTAATTTCATGGCTGCCAAAAACATCTGCAGTGATTTTGGAGTCCAAAAAAATAAAGTCTCTCACTGTTTCCAATGTTTCCCCATTTTTTTGCCATGAAGTGTTAGGACCAGATGATGATCTTAGTTTTCTGAATGTTGAGTTTTAAGCCAACTTTTCACTCTCCTCTTTCCCTTCCATCAGGAGGCTGTTTAGTTCTTCTTCACTTTCTGCCATAAGGGTGGTGTCATCTGCATATCCGAGGCTATTGATATTTCTCCCGGCAATCTTGATTCCAGCTTGTGCTTCATCCAGCCTGGCATTGTGCATGATGTATTCTGTATATAAGTTAAATAATCAGGATGACAATATACAGCCTTGACGTACTCCTTTCCCTGTTTGGAAACAGTCTGTTGTTCCATGTCTGGTTCTAACTATTGCTTCTTGACCTGCATACACATTTTCAGGAGGCAGGTCATATGGTCTGGTATTACCATCTCTTTAAGAATTTTCCAGTTTGTTGTGATCCATATAGTCAAAGGCTTTGGTGTAGTCAATAAAGCAAAAGTAGATTTTTTTTGGAACTCTCTCACTTTTGCGATGATCCAGCAGATGTTGGCAATTTGATCTCTGGTTCCTCTGCCTTTTCTAAATCCAGCTTGAACATCTGGAAGTTCATGGCTCATGTACTGTTGAAGCCTGGCTTGGAGAATTTTGAGCAGTACTTTGCCAGCTTGTTAGATGAGTGCAATTGCATGGTAGTTTGATCATTCTTTGGCATTGCCTTTCTTTGGGATTGGAATGAAAACTGACCTTTTCCAGTCCTGTGGCCACTGCTGAGTTTTCCAGATTTGCTGGCATATTGAGTGCAGATTTGCTGGCATATTTGAGTTAATATATACCTGAATAAACAAATATTACTAAACTTTCATTAAACCAAATCTCTGCCAGGCCTCCAGTGCTTCCTTCATTAATTTTCTGTGCTTTCTCTCAGTGGTTCCTGTAAACCCAGCCATTCTTATCAAACCTTCTTCCTCCTGCACCTCCTTCCAGTTGATAACCTGGAAAGCACCTTCAGAGGACAGAGCCTTTAGGCAGGCGCTCTCTCACCTTCTTGCCTCCACATATCAAGAGAGCATTGCAACTTGACCTTTATTCTCTCCCTCATCCTCTTCAAAGCTGATATTTCCAACTACACTCTTTATTTCATCCTTATACAGCTTCTCCTGGACTTTTTCTCATAATGCATTCTATCTCCTTATCTTAATCTATTATCTTCTTCTGGCTTTTTTCTCAAGAGCTGAACATGGTAAAGTTTAAATTATATTTCTCTTTCTGGTATCAGCTTCCCTCTCCTTCTCCAGGGTAACATTCTCCTACCTTTATCCTTACACTGTCCACAGGTTTAAATCTCATGTAATTCTCCTCTTATTTTATCTGGTTTCTGTCCTCACCAATGCTGTCAAATTGATGATCTCTTAATTGCTAAAGCTAGTGGACGCTTTCCAATTCTAATCTTATTTAGTATTTTTAATTCTCAGAATTTGGTTTACTTTTTCCTGGATTTTTAAACACATTTTGTTTCATGATTCTTGTCTCTCTGGCTCCACCTCTGGCTTTCTGATCATTATTCACCCTCTTTTATATGTTTTTTAAGATGATAGTGCTTTCCAGTGTTTGTCCTTGGTTCTTTATTGCTTTTTCTATATGGCCGCTTGACAGTCTTATTTATTTCAGTAAGTTGGTTGTCACAGAAATGCTAATGACTTATAAATCCAATTCTGATGACTTGCTTTACTTCTAAATTATGAATCACATATTGTAAATTTTCCAAAGTTGAATTTGTTGTTTTCCCTGGAATCTGTTTACATTCTAAAATGTCATGTCCCTTTTCAATGAGTCTTACTAGCAATGCCGTGTCCTAAAGCAGTTAATTCAGCCACTATCAGTCTTTCTCTCTTTTTCATAATCTATATATAATTGATTATTAATTCCTCTTAAATTACACTACAAAATAATTTTGATTTCTTACTTTTTCTCTCNCTTCCCTTTTCAATGAGTCTTACTAGCAATGCCGTGTCCTAAAGCAGTTAATTCAGCCACTATCAGTCTTTCTCTCTTTTTCATAATCTGTATATAATTGATTATTAATTCCTCTTAAATTACACTACAAAATAATTTTGATTTCTTACTTTTTCTCTCTGTTTGGACTCTGCTACTTTCATGGATGCCTATATGATCCCTGGCCTAGACTATTACAAAGGTTAATTGAGGGGTACCCCTAGATCTGTCTTTTTGGTATCAATCTACCCTTCATATTGCTGCTATAATTTTATTACTGATACAAAAAGATATAATATGCTTCTGTTATAATCTTTTAGTGCCTTTTTATCACACAGAATAAATATTAAGTTACTTGTCTTGCCTTGAAAATTAACATCTAGCACATTCTCTTAGAAATCAGGGCTTTTCATTCCCTCAACCTCACTTCCTGCTGTCTCAGTTACACCAGTTCTAATCATACATTTGGTACCCCTACTTATCTCTTATCTTATTCCTCTAAAAGTATTTTTAGTTAGCTTAGAAATCTCTTTACTTGCCAACCCCTCTTTCATCTGATAAGCTAATCTTCAGTTTTTAAGACTCAGCTGTCAACAACTCTTTCCCTGTTATCTTTCCCTGACTCTAAGCCAAGCATAATAAATAGTTTCATTCCTTGAAGATCTTCTGTGATTTGTGAATCACCTTAAACTTCTTAAAACCAATGACTGTAATTTTTCATCTTCATATTTCTACTCTTATGAAGGACACATAGCAAATGAAAAACAAATGTTATATGAATACATTTAAAATAATTTATATTATATTATCATGTCTTATTATTTTCATGTATGATTCCTCATTAGTAATTAATATTAATTAATAATTAATAGGTTAGTTTGACGTCCTTGTTCATCTTTATTGTGTTATAAAACTTCTAAAAACATTTAATTTGATTAAGAACAGTTAACATGAAACCTACCTCTTAGTATTATTATATATAGGTATGATATTGCACAGAAGACTGCTAAGACTTATTCACTGTAGAACTGAAATTTTAAACCCATTAGTTTGCAGTTCCCTACGTCCCCCTTCTCTCAGCTCCTGGATACACAGTGTTCTTCTTTTATTCCATGAGTCTGATTATTTTAGATTCCTCACATTAGTAGAATCATGCAGTATTTGTCCTTTGGTTACAGGCTTATTTAATTTAACATAATGTCCTCCTGATTCACCTATGTTGTGGCATATTGCAGGATTTACTTTTTTTGAAACAAGATCTCAAATAAGTACTAACATTTCCATGTATATTCCAGCACTATTCACAAAGCCAAATTGTGAGGACAATTTAAATGTCCATCAATAGATGAATGGACATAAAATGTGGTCTATATATTTAATGGGATCCTGCTGCTGCTGCTGCTAAGTCGCTTCAGTCGTGTCCGACTCTGTGCGACCCCATACAAGGCAGCCCACCAGGCTCTCCCATCCCTGGGATTCTCCAGGCAAGAACACTGGAGTGGGTTGCCATTTCCTTCCTCTGTCCACGGGATTTTCCAGGCAAGAGTACTGGATCCTATTTAGCCTTAAAAAAAGAGGATCCTGCAACTTAAAAATCTTGTTAAAGGAAACACCGTGAAAATTATGGATTTGAATATGTAAAATTGTGCTTTGAGACACAACTTGCTATTACTCCAGACAAAATTGAGTTCTTAAAAATTATAAATAAATCAATAGAATTAAGATGAATAAAGTAAAAAGAACCAGAAACACACAAACTCATTTTTCAATAAAGTTCCAAAGGGTATAAAAGTTAGAGCAAAAGGGAAATTGGCCAACAACTTTCTGTTTGGTTAAACTCATAGTGTTTGAAAAATGGCCATGGGTATTTTGACAAACATCCTGCAGCTCTTCTTTACTCATCCTTGGTTTGATTTATTGTAATGGACACCTGAAAGCTGGGACCCAGCAGGTCTTTGAGCCTTCGTATTTTTGTTGTATAAAATTAAACTGGTGTAAAGCTCTAAACAAAGAGCTCCTAATACCCCAGCCTTTCTTGTATGTTACAAAACAATAATTCTGCAAATAAACCCTTAAAACTTCCAGAAGAGTGAAAGTATATTTAAGTAAATTATGGTGCACCATCAAAATTCACTTGACTTATATTTTCTTCATTATTTAAGTGGTGAGACAAGCCTTGATATCAACTACAGTCTTTTTCTTGACATAATGATAATAGTATTCTCATATTTTACCTAAAGTTTCAACTTCAATAATGAAAGAAAGAGCAAAGCAACACCTACTGCCTTAAGATTTTCTACTGCCATGTGATTTTCTTGATAGGAGAGTATTAGGAATGTATGGTGTCCTCTTCAAAGTGACAGGAGCCTGAGGTCGTTTTTCTACATTTTATACTTAATTTTTATGTGCCCTCTGGCCTTCCATCATCTCATACACATTGCAATGATGTGAAACCTATTTCTCATATTTCAAGGTCTCAAGTTGAAGATGGGGTAGGGAGCAAATGTTGGAAATATGATAGGACTATTGAAAATATATGCAAGCAGCTACATAAACTGTCAAACTTAAGTTCATTCTGCTAAAGTGTGAAAATATAATATTTCCATGAATATGAAAGAAGAAAAATATGAGAAATTTGGCATATAACTCAGCCAATCCCAACACCTTAACTTTTTGCATCTCTTTCTCTTGTCCCTTTGAGATTGTTTATTAGTAATAAAACTATATAGCTTAGTATTACTTACCCCACAGTTTTAGTAGCATTAAATTTAGTGGTTCAGAACACATGACTCACAGTGAAAGAATGATGGGTTTGAGTTTTATTCCACACCTGCTTTTGTGGGACTGTGGACAATTTGCAATCTGAACTCGAAGTCTTTTTAAGCTGGAAATGCATGCAATAAAAATATTGACCTTACAAGTATTTCATATGGTAGTGAATGTAAATGTTTAGTACATTGCAAAACATGTGGTAAGTGTAATGTGAGCTCTACATTACATATTATTACCAGAGAGATTCAGCTGTTAAGATAATTAATACCACCATTCTTTCAAGGCCAAAGTCAAGGCAGAGATGATTCTGAATATAACATCATGTTGTATACACAGATGTTCCTTCCTTTGTTATGGCCAAATTTCCATGGTCCATTGGTAAGGGAGTAACAATATACATGTATAGAGACTTTAGAAAGTTCTTCAATAGCATATCAAAAAGACTGGAATTTTCAAGGAATCAAAAAGAGAGGGACAACTGCTGTGGGTTTGCAGAAATATGTAGACATCAATAAAATTAAAAGGGTCTGGATTTCCTTCTGAGCTTGTGGAGACAGAGTTTGAGATGTGCAATTTAGTAACAATTTTATGTACAGATGTGAGAGTTGGGCCATAAAGAAGGCTGAGCACTAAAGAATTGATGCTTTTAAACTGTGGTACTGGAGAAGACTCTTGGGAATCCCTTGGAGAACAAGGAGATCAAACCAGTCAATCCTAAAGGAAATCAACCCTGAATGTTCATTGAAAGGACTGATGCTGAAGCTGAAGCTCCAATACTTTGGCCACCTGATACAAGAAGACGATTCATTGGAAATGACCCTGATGCTGGGAAAGATTGAAGGCAAAAGGAAAAGAGAGTGGCAGAGGATGAGATGGTTAGATAGCGTCACCAACTCAATGGGTATGCATTTGAGCAAACTCTGGGAGGTAGCGGAGGACAGGGAAGCCTGGCGTGCTGCAGCGCCGCAGTCCATGGGGGCCACAAAGAGCTGGATACTAGTTAGCAGGTGAAGAACAGCAAAGCTTGGAAACTGGTTACAAATGAAGGGATTCAAAACTGCAGGGCAAACTGATATTAGGAAGTGGAAGAAAGTGAGCAGAAAAGAACCAGAAAGTTTATTTACTTGAAGACTTTGTATTCATTAGGGAGTTAGTCAGATAAATTTAGTTATTGACGAACTCGAGGCAAAAGAAGCCCCAGTGCAGGGGAAGGGGCTGGTGGGTTCCATAAAGAGCACCTCCCCTATGGCCATTCTCCTCCCTCTAAAGGCAGAAAACCAGCCAATCCAGGCTCCTCTCAAGACTCACCATCTTTCCAGCTTCTACATATGCATGTTAGTTGTGTTACTGTCTACTAATATCTGCCTGATTCCTATCTCATAGGGATAGAGGAGAAATTAACGGTAGGAATTTTGGCAAGCTTGCCAGGGTCCCTAGAGATATGCAACATAAATATCTTATTATTGTTTATATTATTCCTTCCACTTGTTTTGTACCTGGTATGGAAGAGGAAGATAGATGTATTTGTCTAGCACACATTGATATTTCCTTTAAAATAAAATCAGATTTTATTGACTCCACTCTTCATATTTTGAGAAAAGATTATATATACATATATTTCTTTTTAAAAAGAGGCTTTTACTTTTTTCATGCCCTCATCAGTGCTTTGTATGATATCTGTGTTTTCACTATCTATTCCTGTAGCTAATGCATTTCATCCTTAGAAGAAGCCATCGCAACCATTCTGTCTCAACCTTATTCTTTGATTCAAGCACATGCTGTCTCCCTGCCATCCTGGAGTCTTCCATCTCTTTTAAGAACATATAATAATGATGCAAATGAACTTATATATAAAACAGAGACAGACTCACAGACATAGAAAGCAAACTTGTGGTTACCAAAGGGGAAAGAGAAGGGAGAGATAAACTCGGAGTTTGGGGGATTTCTCCGGTGGTTCAGTGGTTAGGACTCTGCACTTCTACTACAGGCAATAGGAGTTTAGTCCCTGGTCTGGAAACTAAGATCCTGCATGTCACTCAACATGGCAAAAAAATTAATAAATACATAGGGGTTTGGGATTAACATGTACACGCTGTTATAAATAAAATAACCAACAAAGACATACTGCACAGCACAAGGAGCTACACTCAATATTTACTGATAACCTGTACTACTACTACTAAGTCGCTTCCGTCATGTCTGACTCTGTGCGACCCCATAGACGGCAGCCCACCAGGCTCCCCCGTCCCTGGGATTCTTCAGGCAAGAACACTGCAGTGGGTTGCCATTTCCTTCTCCAATGCATGAAAGTGAAAAGTGAAAGGGAAGTCGCTCAGTCGTGTCCGACCTGCAGCGACCCCATGGACTGCAGCCCACCAGCCTCCTCCATCCATGGGATTTTCCAGGCAAGAGTACTGGAGTTGGGTGCCATTGCCTTCTCTGCTGATAACCTATAAGGGAAAAGAATCTGAAAAAAATGTATATATATATATACACACACACACACAAATGTTAAACTGAATAATGTGCTGTACATCTGAAACTAACACTACATAAATCAACCAAACTTGAATTTAAAAAAAATGTATATATATATAAGAAAACTATTTCCAGATGGAGGTAGTGGAAAAATTTGCCTACCAACACAGCAGATGCCAGAGATGTAGATTAGTTCCCTGAGTCAGGAAGATGCCCCAGAGGAGGGCATGGCAACCCGCTCCAGTATTCTTGCCTGGAGAATCCCATGGACAGAAGAGCCTGGTGGGCTACACTACACAGGGTCGCAAGGAGTCAGACAGGACTGAAGCAACTTATCAGCACACATCTGAAATAAAAGGGTTGGAAATATATAAAATATGCCCTATGAATTACTATTGGCTCTTAAAACCATTACTTTTTACTTTGGCCAATTAACCCAATGAAATACCATTAACCTCAGTTAAAGAACAACAGCTGCCAAATATTTTAATAAGATGAACAGACTGCTGCCTGGTAGGCCCAGCTCCTCCCTGCTGTAACACCCTGTCCTGGTTCATTCTGAAGGTGCTTGAACAGGGAGAGGATGTGCTTCTCCATATGTGTCTTAAGCTCTTCTGCTTATGAGGAGGGACAGCTTTCAGCAGCAGTGTGCTGGGGATCTTTTTCCCCTGAGAGCACCAATGAATTATTTACTACTTGATTTGTCAAAGAAAAGCTCGGCTACACTACAGTGACAGACCTATGCTATAGAAATAGACTTTTGTTTAAGAAATTATTGGTGCGAAAAAGGCAGCTAAAGCAGAAGGCACAGTTGGTTTTCCAACTATACAAACATTACACTCACATTTATCTTAATTCTAGGGCTTTATGAAAAAAAATTCTAGCATGTTTTGTCTTTATAAGACTATCTTTATGTTCTTTGTGCATCTGTTGGCTGGATTTTCTCCCAATCCCTTTCTTTGCATCCTGCTGTATTAATCTCTTTGAGGATCTCCTTTTTTTTTTTTTTTACTTTTGTCAAGAAAGAAATGTTTCTTTTACATTACCTCCTATTTTCTAGTACTTCTTAATCTCATATTAAATGGAATTGTCTATGTGAATCCAATAACAAGTTTACTTTTTAAAATGTCTTTTTAACTTCGTTTCTTTTTTTGTTAAATCATATCTTCTCTTCCTCACACCTTTTTAAAACTGACAGTTTTCATTGTTGTATCCTCAAATCCTAATACAAATACTCCTTGTTTTGCCTGGTTGTGATATGCATGGATTTCAGCTATCTGCTGCTGCTAAGTCGCTTCAGTCATGTCTGACTCTGTGCGACCCCAGAGATAGCAGCCTACCAGGCTCCCCTGTTCTTGGGATTCTTCAGCTATCTGCTGCTGCTGCTGCTAAGTCGCTTCAGTCGTGTCCGACTCTGTGCGACCCCATAGACTGCAACCCATGAGGCTCCGCTGTCCCTGGGATTCTCCAGGCAAGAACACTGGAGTGGGTTGCCATTTCCTTCTCCAATGCATGAAAGTGAAAAGTGAAAGTGAAGTCACTCAGTCGTGCCCGACTCTTAGTGACCCCATGGACTGCAGCCTACCAGGCTCCTTTGTCCATGGGATTTTCCAGGCAAGAGTACTGGAGTGGGTTGCCGTTGCCTTCTCCGCTTCAGCTATCTAGGTTTAGTTAAATAACACCAGTGCTTGAATGACATATTCAAATATCAGCTGCCACTGTATATTAACTGTAAGCAATTGCATGAAGTACCAGCTTTGCTGATAGCTCTTCAGCCCACAGATCATTCACATAAACAAGAGATGAGCATCATTAGTAATGACTGATTACATTACTTCTCTCAAAGTCTGTTGACAATTGGTGCCTGCACAGCTGTTTGGTTCAAACACAGACAGCAAAGCCTGTAGTTGTGTTTCTTTCTTATCACTCAGTGCTAAAACCAAGATATATTGCACAGAAATGGATTCTTGAAGTTGGAAATTTGTCAGCAAAAAGGAAAATTTGGTAAAGAAACAAAACACGATAGCATTGGGAGTAAAAGTTTGATTGAACACTCATGAAGTACTTGAAGACACAGATGATGCAAGGGAGGTTGACCTTGCTGCCTTAAGACTCTAGACTGTGGATAAGCTGCCTAGACTCTAGATATGCAACCAGAAAAGCTCCATGAAGGCAAACTCACTGATAAAATAAGAGAAGTGACTATGATGAAAAGGATAAAAATGCCCTAGAGCAAATGACACCAACATAAAAATTCACATAAAAGGAACTCTGAGCTATTTCGTGTTACTGTAACAGCAAAAGATATAATGCTAAAAGTTGATGAAAACATAGAAATGAGTATGCTAATTTGCTAAAGCATAGAAAGAATTGCTCCCTCCTTATTCCTTACTGTAATCTTGTTAAACTTTTTACAAAGAACCAACGCACTAATTTTCAGTGTCCAGTGAAATTATGATGTACTAAGTAAATATGAGTTTTTACTGTTTTTTATGCCTCTAAATATTTATCACGGACATTGAGTTTTTAGTGTTTTGACAGTTTTCAGAGCGAACAGGACAATTGTATTTTTCCCCATTGGATCCCACATGGTTCCAGTGTTGCAGCCATTTATACAGCCATTTATACATTTGCACTCGTGTGCAAAGCGGGGGCTGCCTGCATTTAAATTTTTTTAAAATAGAAAGGTTGTAGTTCTGTCAGTTCAGTCTCTTAGACTGAGGTATTTACAACACTTCCTGTATCTGAGTGTCACATGTATTTAGTGGTACACTGGCTGATACAAATCTGAGTATGCTTCATTTTGAAGCCATTTTGTAAATGTGTCCTTTGTAATTGATAGTCCATGGAATTCAAATCAAGCAAGTCACCGTCAAGATGCCAAATCATGATCCTGATGAGAGTATAGCGCTTCCGTGATTTTTTGGCTATTTTTATTGTAACAGATGAATGGTGTTTCACTATGTAGTTTTCTTTTTTCCCTTTTTTTAATAGTTAGAGATATGTCAACTGAAAAGTGAAAGTGAAAATCACTCAGTCATGTCCAAATCTTTGCGACCCCGTGGACTGTAGAGTTCATCCCCATGGAATTCTCCAGGCTAGGGTACTGGAGTGGGCAGCACCTTTCCCTTCTCCAGGGGATCTTCCCAACCCAGGGATTAAACCCAGGTCTCCCACATTGCAGGTGAATTCTTTACCAACTGAGCCGCAAGGGAAGCCCAAGAATACTGGAGTGGGTAGCCTATCCCTTCTCCAGTGGATCTTCCCAACCCAGGAACTGGATGGAGGTCTCCTGCATTGCAGGCAGCTTCTTTACCAAATGAGCTATCAGGGAAGCCAATATGTCAATTATTTGCTCTTAAATATTCTCATCTATGAACCAAGTCCCTTTCTTCCTATTATGTTTTTAAAAATTTTTTTCTAAAAAGCTACTGTTAAAAATAATAAACTAAAAATATTCCTATTAATAAATGAAATAAGAATGCCATATGAAGAATATTGTTGTTGTTTAGTTGCTAAGTCATGTCTTACTCTTTTGCAACCCCATGGATTGTAACCTGCCTGGCTCCTGGGGCCTCTCTGGTGCGTGGTAAGGCCCAGAATATTTTGAACTTGAGTTCTATGTGTCCTTTCTAATAAATTCCTATTTGAGATGAGCAAGAATTTTTTTTCTTTATTTGCAGTCCAAAGTCTTTCAAAGACTACTTATTCCACATGATACAGCTTATTATCCAAATTATGAAATAAAATATTTTTACAAATATGTTGTAGCCAATCAGGTGTGTAACAAATATCTAATGACTGCCTGTTAAAAGTCATACTCAGAACTGGGTCTTGGAGGTATGAAGATGAATAAGATGCAGTTCCTATCCAGTGAAGTATTTTTTTTTTCCTGATGAATAAATACAGACCTTGCTTTGGATGAGACAAAAGAAACTCCCTTGTACTTATCATTTCTTATACTGAATAAGCTTTCAGAACTGAAGTGAACTGAACTGATGCTGTGTGTTACCTTGTTAATAAAGCTTGGGTATAGAGCAGCAATTTTTATGATCATTCAGATCTTCCAATTTTGTTTTGATTTTTTCATTTAAATAAAGTGGAATGGGCATTGTAAAGGAGTGATGGAAATGTGGTGAATTTAATCACAGGGATTTCTCCTTAAGGATGATATATAAGAGTCCCATGAAATCCAGTTATACCTAGCTTTGAGAAATAAAGAAAATGTATTTGGGGAGAAAGGCCATTTGATGCAGTTATGCTGTTTTTTCTTCCTTTGCTTTCTTTTTTGAAGGATAACACACTGGGTTGGAGCTGAAGCTCCTGAGATAGACTTACAGGTTTTGAATTCTGGTCTTAGCATTTTCTCCAGCTAGCTGAATGGCTTGAGATAATCTATTACTCACTTCTATTTCCTCATTTTTAAAAAGAGGATGTAATAGTATCTACCCACATAATCATTTTGAAAATTAAATAAGATTTAAAAAGAAAAACATAAATCTTAAAGCAGTACCTGCTATATATTCTATATATTGGGTATTGTAAACATAATAGATGCCTTTGTTACTCTCTTTAAACAGAAACACATAGCACAGTTGTGCATACACAACCGTGAGATTCTGATTTCATTATATTCTTTATGGCCTAAAAGAGGAGACAAAATAGGACAAAAATTATACATACATATAGTAATTAAATTTGTAATTCTGTATTCAGTATCTTGGAGTTAATTATTCAAGCCATCTCTCAAAAAATGCAAACAAAATCTGTATTCTTCCTTTACCTAGTTTTGTATTCAGTAAACATTGGTTATATTGTTATTTACTTGAACATTCATTTTCTCTAGTGCAATAATTAATGGCAAGGAAATGTTTATGGCTTACCTTTTATTTATCAGAGAAAAAAGATGACTGGACTAGAAAGAGTAAATACAGATTTATTTCTGACAACAGTAGTTTAGCTAGATAAGTTATATGCTAAGTTATTCCTTTACTGTGAAAGTTAAATAAATATAACTGAATTTGTTTGATGGATTCAGGTTAAGTGAATGTGATATACATATTTATAAAACACAATTGTATTATATACATAATTTATGTATTTATACACATATATATATTCCATATATATATATATAATGGAAAATGAGCCGAGGAATAAATTTTGCACACAAATCATGCTGCAAGGTTTAAGCACCTTCTTCACAAAACTGCAAAATAAGGATCAGGAAATCTATCTCAAAAGTCAGAGATAAACAAACCTAAGAGGTGCCTATGGGATTATTCAAAGTATTTGCTTTATGAAAAGGAGTGGAACCTTTCAACTACTAATTATTTATAAAAATAATTATCCTTATAATGATCAATAAAAACTTAACCCAGATAGAATATTATACTGTTCATATCTTGTATTGTTCAAGGAAATACACCTTAGTGTTATCTCAACATTTCCTCCTTGTGTTAGTCAAGTGTTGATGAGCATGACTTAAGGCCTGAAAATATTGTGTTAGAAAGCCTTGGCGGAGGGAGAGCCAGATCGCATGTGCGTAGGGTTATTTATCATGCTGTCACTGAACCCTAGGGAAGTGCAGTTCCAGCTAATTTATTACAATGTTGTTTCATTTTTTTGCTGGGCGCGAGAAGGACTTACACTGAGGCCATCGCGCTGCGATCTGCACTCCAGCAGTACCCGTGACAACGCTCTTCGCTTGCACATTTTTTATGGCACCTATTTTTTCCTGACTCTGCTCTTTTTCCCATAACATTTAGGAACATTCATTAAATTGAATAGATGCCAAGGGCTGTATGCATGTGGTGAGGACTGAGAGTGGAAGGTTGAGGGGGTTGAAACAATGAATGCTGCCCCCAAACTATATACATGTTACTTGCAAATATGACTTGTGTGAGCCTCTAATATCTTACGTAGGATAACTCGCTAGACAAGTCCTGCAAATGCTTTTGCCCTCTACCAAGATGAAAGAAGGCAGAAAGTGATATTAAACTACTGGAATCACTAACTCTTTCTTCTAATATAAAAACACAGAATAATGGAACTCAGGGGCGAGAAGAGTAATGGGTTGAAAATCATGGAGCCTAAGAAAAGAATAATTTGTTTTAATTGTGTGAAAATAATGTATATAAAGCTCCCCTTTTCTTTTTCCCTCATACAGCCAGAAAGTAGCTCATTTCAAATATTCATTTAGGAATCTCCTCAAAGAAATTATAAACCAAGTGTCAGTTGTTTCAAATTGTGGGTATTTCTTGAGAACGTGTATTATATATACATACATATAGATAGATAGAGGCAAGAAGATCAAATAGAAATGCATACTGAATATTGAGCTCAGTTGCAAAAAGAAAACAAAACCACAAAATGTCCTTTATCCCTGAAATGTGGTATACATGTTATGTCAGTGCTTTCTGACTTTACTACCCATACACTGATACAGACTTTCTCCAAAGAGCATTTGCATGGGAGAGTGATGTTTTTGTACATCAAACATTCATCTTCTAAGAACTTGAAAACAGATTAATAATGCATGTTCTGGAATATAAGATATACATTTAGAATTTGATTTCACATCTGCTGTTCTATTTAATCTGTCCAATAATGCCTTGAAACATAATAAGGTGGCTAAAAAGAACAGAACATAAAAAGTTGCATGACCACTTGAACTTAACTGCTCAGTTAGCCCCAGTCACAACTAGAACTCTAGACTAAGACTGTTAAACTGTGTTTTGTGCAGATATTGTAATGGGAAATTGGATCTATGCAGACCTAAGTTAGGGCTTCCCTGGTGGCTCAGACAGTAAAGCATTTGCCTGCAATGTGGGAGACCTGGGTTCAATTCCTGGTTCAGGAAGATTCCCTGGAGAAGGAAACGGCAATCCACTCCAGCACTCTTGCCTGGAAAACCCCATGGATGGAAGAGCCTGATAAGCTACAGTCCATGGGGTCGCAAAGAGTCGGACACGACTGAGCAACTTCACATCACATCAAGTTTCTCTTCTAATATTTCTGAGTCAACTATGTTAACAGAGATAGAGACCTAAGACAGGGACTCTCAGGAAAAAACAGAATTCTACCTTACTAGAGTGGTGCTTCCTGATATGATAGCCTGTGGCCACATGCGCCTCTTAAACACTTAAAATGTGGCTAAACTCAATTCAGATCTGTTGCAAGAGTAAAGTGCATATTAAATATCAAAAACTTGGTACAAAAATCATGTAAAATATATTTTAAATAATTTAACATTCATTAAATATTGAAATGATCTGTTATACCTATTGACTTAACACATATCATTACATTTAACTGTTTTCATTCCAATACCAAAGAAAGTGAAAAGTAAAAGTGAAGTTGCTTAGTCATGTCCGACTCTGCGACCGCATGAACTATAGCCTACCAGGTTCCACCATCCATGGGATTTTCCAGGCTAGAATACTGGAGTGGGTTGCNTTTTAAGTAATTTAACATTCGTTAAATATTGAAATGATCTGTTATACCTATTGACTTAACACATATCATTAAATTTAACTGTTTTCATTCCAATACCAAAGAAAGTGAAAAGTAAAAGTGAAGTTGCTTAGTCATGTCCGACTTTGCGACCGCATGAACTATAGCCTACCAGGTTCCACCATCCATGGGATTTTCCAGGCTAGAATACTGGAGTGGGTTGCCACTTCAAAGAAAGGCAATGCCAAAGAATGCTCAAACTACCACACAATTGCACTCATCTCACTCACTAGTAAAGCAATGCTCAAAATTCTCCAAGCCAGGTTTCAACAGTTCGTGAACCATGAACCTCCAGATGTTCAAGCTGGATTTAGAAAAGGCAGAGGAATAATAGATCAAATTGCCAACATCTGCTGGGTCATTGAAAAAGCAAGAGAGTTCCACAAAAATATCTATTTCTGCTTTATTGACTATGCCAAAGCCTTTGACTATGTGGATTACAACAAATTGTGGAAAATTCTACAAGAGATGGGACTACCAGACCACCTGACCTGCCTCCTNTTTCCCTGTTTTCTTTTGTGTGTGTTTGTTTGTTTTTCTTTTTTTTTTTTAATTTGCATAGTTTTCAATATACTTCTCCTTTGTTTTCTTTAGATGTTTGATCAGATCTACCACCTTACGACTTACTGGTGAAATTTCTCTACTGTTTCTTGTTTTATTGCACCCCCACCCAGAAAACTTGGAAATCAGGAATAATTTGGGGAATGACCAAATGAATACAGCAATAAGATTCACTATTTAGAAGTATAAAAGTAGGAATATACATGAGACTTCAAAAAGTTTTAAAGTAATTGTCTCTAAAATAGGTGGTCCTTGAAAAGAGGATGAGTGTCTTTTTTTTCCTATTTAATGTTTAATTAATATTTTTATTACTTTGATGCCAAAATAATCAAATGCAAAAATGCATTAAACTTAATAGTGGAAAGGAACAAAAATAAGGCTAAGCTACATGTGACAAAAAGTGCCACCTTGATGAAGAAAGGGAGGATTCTGTGTGGTGATGGCCAAAACTACCCAATGTGTGCACCTATGGTATCTGATGGTAGCCCTTGGTTGAGGTTGGAGCACAATGTGGATAAAGATTTTGTCAATAAAATTCTGAGTAAATTAATTTCAAATTAGAACATAGGACTTATATCTCCTAACACAGAAAATAACATTTCAATAAAGTCAGTGCTTCCCTGTATTTTCAACTCTGTTTTTCATGATGGTACCAAAAAAAATAAACTTCTTAATCAAAACGCATCTACAAAACTTCTCAGACATATGGCATCACTGGCCATGTTTACTAAGACTAAACATCATTACAGTTTACTTTCTCTCTNAAATTAATTTCAAATTAGAACATAGGACTTATATGTCCTAACACAGAAAATAACATTTCAATAAGGTCAGTACCTCCCTGTATTTTCAACTCTGTTTTTCATGATGGTACCAAAAAAAAATAAACTTCTTATTCAAAACTCATCTACAAAACTTCTCAGACATATGGCATCACTGGCCATGTTTACTAAGACTAAACATCATTACAGTTTACTTTCTCTCTTTACTAGGACAAGATTACTTTTGACAAGGACATCAGGTACTTGTTAGATATGTCACAGTGTTTTCTGATATTTTATGTTTGAATCTGAGGCCACTTTGGAGACTAGAATGTCTGTTCGTGATCATTAAAGAAAAGATTACTGGGAAGAGTTCAGGTACTCCACTATTTTAAGTTGCAAGGTATATAAAAAAAAATATGGGCCCATTTTGAAATTATGTTTAGCCATTAATAAAAACTAATAATGACTTTGCAGTTTTCTTCAAATCGTAAGGCATAAATCCAGATGTTTTTAAATGTTGCTTTAGTATCTAATAAAGTGGGGCCTTCAAGTAAGCCTCAGGCAAATAGTAACTTGATAGTTCCTTTGCAAAAAAAAAATTATTTTATTATACGAGTATTGTCTTTCTCTTAAATATTCAAATGAAGCAAGCTAAAATTTTAGAATTGGTAGACACTATCATAATGAGTTTTTCTTTTCTTTTCAACATACGTGCTAGTAAAAAATTGAGCTTAAAGCATAAAAGGTTACTTTCAGCAAAGATGCTCATATGCTAATCCAAGAGCAGTTGATCTCCCCTTGGAAAAAATTCTAGAACACAGAAGTAGATGCAGATTTTTTGGCCACCTCACATATGAATTTTTTCAGAGTAGTGGCAGAAATCAATGGTTTCCTTAAATAAAACACTCCAGGGACAGAAGAAATCAGAGTCTGGCTCAGTTCCTAGAATTTGTGCTTTTGCTAGTGTGATCATTCCTTAGCAAGTGCTTTCAAAGTTAATTTTTTTTCCTTTTATAATCAAAGGAATAAGTACATAAACTTGGATAGGAAATTTTGATGCTTAAAGTAATTCTCATTCTGGGTTGAACAAATCTTCATTCTCTGAATTTTAGTTCATGCAACTGAACTTGCACTAAATTAACAAGAGTGACAGTGAATCACTCAACTTCTGAGCTTATTTACAAAAATTATTTCACATTTTAGGAACATGAGTGGATTTCTGTGTGAGTTCTTTATAATCTGTATTTTTTCCCTTATAGTTATTCCTTTATTCTGCCATCTATAGCTTCAGTCATTCATCTATTTACCAATGCTTATAGGATATTTAATTCTTTCAAATGCAAGAGCTAAGTGCTATGAGAGGTTGCTTCTATTTTAATTTCTGTCTAATTGTGTTGAACGCTTTTGAGACACTATTGATATACAGATATATCTTGGTAATATTTTCTAAATCATACCCAGGTGTCTATTTTCCAAATCTTATCTAGCCTAAAATGGCTGTTACCAAGTAAAAGATTACGGTAGGTAAGAAAAAAAAAAGATAACATAGTGATAATGGCTAACAGTTGTTAAGTGATTACTAAAGGCTTTAATCTGTTCTAGATTTTTGACCCTCAAGTTTAGAAACTATGGAACTTGCTCTAAATTTCATAGCCAGTGATGACAGCTGTAGTGGAACTCTGGCTGTCTAACTCAAAAATTCAGTCTTCTCAACAGCAGCTAGGATTAACATATACACTGCTATTGCTGCTGCTGCTAAGACGCTTTAGTCGTGTCCGACTCTGTGAGACCCCATATACACCCTCCTACCAGGCTCCCCCGTCCCTCAGATTCTCCAGGCAAGAACACTGGAGTGGGTTGCCATTTCCTTCTCTAATGCATGAAAGTGAAAAGTGAAAGTGAAGTTGCTCAGTCGTGTCCGACTNAAGAATAATGGAACAGGGACTCGAGTATTGAACTCACATCTCTTGTACCTCTTGCATTGACAGGAAGATTCTTTTACCACTGTACCACCTGGGAGGCCTATTGACCAGGAAACTGATGTTCAGAGGTGGCAGAAATTGATGTCTAGTTCCCTAATGGCTCAGTGGTAAAGAATCTGCCTTACAGTACAGTATTAGATGAAAGATCTATCTCTGGTCAGGAAGATACTCTGGAAAGGGAAATGGCAACTGATTCCAATATTCTTGCCTGGGAATTCCCGTGGACAGAAGAGCCTGATGGGCTACAGTCCTTCAGGTCACAAAAGAGTCAGACACAACTTGAGGCTCAACAACTACAAGAACGTTCTTTCATAGTGTCCTCTCTTACTTGAAGAATACCACATGTTTCTGCTCTAGCGCATATGTTACATTCTCTTGAGAGTAATTAATATAGTCTCAACCTCACAACTGGATAGAATTATAAAACTAAATTAGTATTAGCCGTTCTGTTTAAAACAGGAAGGTTGGCATTATATGATTATCTTTTATCACTTCTCAATGAGACTCGACATTTCCTTTACTACAAATAAAGGATAACATCACAAAAAATATAAAATGGAGATCAGTGGGTGAGAAAGTTCAGAAATGCTTCAGAGACAAACCAGAGGCAGGGCTGCTAGTCAGTTTAACAGAGCTGGATGCATTCCATCCTGAAGTTCTTGTGGAGAGGGTCTACTCTGCAGAACTCTGGAATGAGACCGGATAAACTGTACACTGAACCAAGAGAATACAGGAGCAAAACCAGAGGTGGTAGAGTGAAGACACGGCCCTCCTTCCCCACCTGGTGCAGCCATGTGCATCCATATGCCCAGTGGTTATCAGATTTTTTTCTGTATAAAATTACAAGCCTAAACTTAAGTCTGAGGGTAGAATAAAGGTTATATATGGATGTGACAAGGCTTTCTTCACATCCTTAGATTCAGAAAAGCTGACATATAAGATACTTTAGGAAAATGCAGTAAAACAAGAAAGAGGAAATGGGACATCCAGAAATCATTTGACCTAACAGTAGACCTGCCTGCAAATTTTTGAAAAGCAACAAGCAGATAATAAAAAGGTCATTGCAGATTTTCTTTTTTTAACATAAATATATGCGATCTTATTATAAACAATTTTTATACAGATATATATTATTTTACAGTTATCTTTCTTTTTAGACACATTCCCCCTATCACATTTTCCCCAGTAAATAATTTCCCTGTTTTCTTTTGTGTGTGTTTGTTTGTTTTCCTTTTTAAAAAAAAAATTTGCATAGTTTTCAATATGCTTCTTTGTTTTCTTTAGATGTTTGATCAGATCTACCACCTTACGACTTACTGGTGAAATTTCTCTACTGTTTCTTGTTTTATTGCACCCCCACCCAGAAAACTCGGAAATCAGGGATAATTTTGGGAATGACCAAATGAATACAGCAATAAGATTCACTATTTAGAAGTATAAAAGTAGGAATATACATGAAACTTCAAAAAGTTTTAAAGTAATTGTCTCTAAAATAGGTGGTCCTTGAAAAGAGGATGAGTGTCTTTTTTTTTCCTATTTAATTTTTAATTAATATTTTTATTACTTTGATGCAAAAATAATCAAATGCAAAAATGCATTAAACTTAATAGTGGAAAGGAACAAAAATAAGGCTAAGCTACATGTGACAAAAAGTGCCACCTTGATGAAGAAAGGGAGGATTCTGTGTAGTGATGGCCAAAACTACCCAATGTGTGCACCTATGGTATCTGATGGTAGCCCTTGGTTGAGGTTGGAGCACAATGTGGATAAATATTTTGTCAATAAAATTCTGGGTAAATTAATTTCAAATTAGAACATAGGACTTATATGTCCTAACACAGAAAATAACATTTCAATAAGGTCAGTACCTCCCTGTATTTTCAACTCTGTTTTTCATGATGGTACCAAAAAAAAATAAACTTCTTATTCAAAACTCATCTACAAAACTTCTCAGACATATGGCATCACTGGCCATGTTTACTAAGACTAAACATCATTACAGTTTACTTTCTCTCTTTACTAGGACAAGATTACTTTTGACAAGGACATCAGGTACTTGTTAGATATGTCACAGTGTTTTCTGATATTTTATGTTTGAATCTGAGGCCACTTTGGAGACTAGAATGTCTGTTCGTGATCATTAAAGAAAAGATTACTGGGAAGA
This sequence comes from Raphicerus campestris, assembly GCA_006410735.1. Taxonomy (NCBI): domain Eukaryota; kingdom Metazoa; phylum Chordata; class Mammalia; order Artiodactyla; family Bovidae; genus Raphicerus; species Raphicerus campestris. The sequence goes on from SJYW01008574.1 coordinate 125,273, forward strand.
GTTCAGGTACTCCACTATTTTAAGTTGCAAGGTATATAAAAAAAAATATGGGCCCATTTTGAAATTATGTTTAGCCATTAATAAAAACTAATAATGACTTGGCAGTTTTCTTCAAATCATAAGGCATAAATCCAGATGTTTTTAAATGTTGCTTTAGTATCTAATAAAGTGGGGCCTTCAAGTAAGCCTCAGGCAAATAGTAACTTTTGATAGTTCCTTTGCAAAAAAAAAATTATTTGATTATACTAGTATTGTCTTTCTCTTAAATATTCAAATGAAGCAAGCTAAAATTTTAGAATTGGTAGACACTATCATAATGAGTTTTTCTTTTCTTTTCAACATACGTGCTAGTAAAAAATTGAGCTTAAAGCATAAAATGTTACTTTCAGTAAAGCTGCTTATATGCTAATCCAAGAGCAGTTGATCTCCCCTTGGAAAAAATTCTAGAACACAGAAGTAGATGCAGATTTTTTGGCCACCTCACATATGAATTTTTTCAGAGTAGTGGCAGAAATCAATGGTTTCCTTAAATAAAACACTCCAGGGACAGAAGAAATCAGAGTCTGGCTCAGTTCCTAGAATTTGTGCTTTTGCTAGTGTGATCATTCCTTAGCAAGCGCTTTCAAAGTTAAATTTTTTTCCTTTTATAATCAAAGGAATAAGTACATAAACTTGGATATGAACTTTTGATGCTTAAAGTAATTCCCATTCTGGGTTGAACAAATCTTCATTCTCTGAATTTTAGTTCGTGCAACTGAACTTGCACTAAATTAACAAGAGTGACAGTGAATCACTCAACTTCTGAGCTTATTTACAAAAATTATTTCACATTTTAGGAACATGAGTGGATTTCTGTGTGAGTTCTTTATAATCTGTATTTTTTCCCTTATAGTTATTCCTTTATTCTGCCATCTATAGCTTCAGTCATTCATCTATTTACCAATGCTTATAGGATATTTAATTCTTTCAAATGCAAGAGCTAAGTGCTATGAGAGGTTGCTTCTATTTTAATTTCTGTCTAATTGTGTTGAACGCTTTTGAGACACTATTGATATACAGATATATCTTGGTAATATTTTCTAAATCATACCCAGGTGTCTATTTTCCAAATCTTATCTAGCCTAAAATGGCTGTTACCAAGTAAAAGATTACGGTAGGTAAGAAAAAAAAAAGATAACATAGTGATAATGGCTAACAGTTGTTAAGTGATTACTAAAGGCTTTAATCTGTTCTAGATTTTTGACCCTCAAGTTTAGAAACTATGGAACTTGCTCTAAATTTCATAGCCAGTGATGACAGCTGTAGTGGAACTCTGGCTGTCTAACTCAAAAATTCAGTCTTCTCAACAGCAGCTAGGATTAACATATACACTGCTATTGCTGCTGCTGCTAAGACGCTTTAGTCGTGTCCGACTCTGTGAGACCCCATATACACCCTCCTACCAGGCTCCCCCGTCCCTCAGATTCTCCAGGCAAGAACACTGGAGTGGGTTGCCATTTCCTTCTCTAATGCATGAAAGTGAAAAGTGAAAGTGAAGTTGCTCAGTCGTGTCCGACTCTTGGCGACCCCACGGACTGCAGCCTACCAGATCCCTCCTTCCATGGGATTTTCTAGGCAAGAGTACTGAAGTGGGGTGCCATTGCCTTCTCCAACATATACGCTACCATATATAAAATGGATAACCAACATGGACCTACTGTATAGCACAGAGAAGTCTGTTCAATATCTTGCAGTAGTCTATAAAGAAAGAATATCTTAACTGAGTCACTGTTCTCTACACTTGAAACTGGCATGACATTGTCATCAACCACCTATACTTCAATTATAAAGAAAAACCACATTGTATATGCCCAAGTTAAGAGTGATATAGTGGTAACTGAATGGTCTTGCCACTTCATGTTCCTGGACATTGTAGTAGCACAATTGGAACTGGATCCAATGAAAATTTGTATGCGTGTATGTCAGTCACTCAGTTGTGTCTGACTCTTTGGGATCACACTGACTATAGCCCACCAGGCTCCTCTGTCCATGGGATTCTCCAGGCAAGGATACTGGAGAGGGTTGCCATTTCCTTCTCCAGGGGTTCTTCCTGATCCAGGGATTGAAAAATTGTATACATGTGTGCTAAGTTGCTTTAGTCCTGTTTGACGCTTTGTGACTCTAAGGATGATAGCCCACCAGGCTCCTCTGTCCATGGGATTCTCCAGGTAAGAATACTGGAGTGGGTTGTTGCACACTCCTCCAAGGGATCTTCCCAACCTAGGGGTAGAATCTGCATTTCTTATATCTCCTGCATTGGCAGGCAGTTTCTTTACCACTAGTACCTCTTGGGAAGCCTGAAAAGTTGTATACATGTATGTACAATTTTAAGGTGATCAATAGTAAAAATAATTAGAAACATTTGCTGAGCATCTTCTTCTCTCAAAGCATTTTTAGTACCTTTTACGATATGAACCATGACCCTCTGCTGCAGGAAATTTTTTTTTTTTTTTTTTTTTTT
>SJYW01008574.1:136281-163614 GCA_006410735.1 Raphicerus campestris
AAAAAAAAAAAAAAAAAAAGAGTCTGCTCTGTCTTTTCCAACTCACATCTCAGAAAAGTAACCAAGAACTCACGAAAGTCCTGATTGTGATCATGTCTTGAAATGCTTCCTGATTACATGGGAAACAGGAAGATGGAACTTCGGACATTATATAATGGTTACTGGGACCATAGCTTTCTCACTGACAGCATTAGTGCTGAGTTCCCACTTGAATATAGTTCCCATCTGCTGTTTTCTGACTTGTCTACTTTTGGTACTGAGTTATAGTGTTCAACAAAGACAGGAAAAATGGTATTAGTGCTCTAAACTAATCCTTATTTTGGAAAAAATGAACATGATTTTGGATGTTTGCACAAATGTAAAGAGATCTCCTCCCATATGTGATTCTACCACATTTCCAAGAAATATTTTCATCCCTTTAAAGTCTTTTTTGTTCACTTCTCCTTTAAACACATCTACTTCAATCCTAGAGTTTCTAATAAGAAGAGAGCTGACAAGGATATAATGTAATTTATTAGCTTTACCATTTTCTGCAACTCCAAATATTTCACTTTCCTTTCTATCTAGGTAGTAACTCAGCCTGATTGTTCCATCTTTACAAGTTGAAGAAGCAATGGATTCCCACAAGATTCTCAGTTCTTGGACCCTAGCCTGGTGAAAAGGTTAGCTGAAAAGGATGTTGTTATGGTGGTAGCAGTAACTCAAGTTACTGTGAGCACTATCTCTTTTTTATATTGTCCTCTTTAGTTTCAACTTTTTTCCATCCTTTTTCCTGTCCCTGAAGTAAAAAGGCAATTGCCAAACTTGGTCCAGGTAAAGATAACATGGTTCAGGGAGCACCCAGAGGGTGTCTCCTGTCTTCCAAATAAACACGACAACAGTAGCTCACAGAGATTTATCATTGCACTTGGTATTAAGAAAACCCTTTGAAATTTATTAATTAATTTATTTATCTTATGCCTATCCCACCCCGTCACCCTCTTCTTTACAGTCTGTGGCTGCTGGTGTCTTTTTATCATTTCTTTAGGGGGTACATTTTCATCCATTTGAGAAAGCTGACACCACATCTGTTTCAAGTGACAGCTTCCAAATAGGCTAGTCCAGCCTGATTAAGTGCATAGGGAGTTTCTTTTCTTTTTCCTTAAAAGATAATTATTCATATAGACTAGCGGAGAGGTGGGTCTGGGAACATATTAGTCTTTTACTTGTCACAGCTAAATTGTAGTTAATGTTTAAAGCCTTATTGACTGAGGAAATTCTTTATTTCTGAAAATCTTTACTTAATTGTCTGAAAAGTGAGGGTTGTGCTTACCAAGGAAGTCATTCAGTAAACAAAGCTTAAAATGAGCTATTTGGTGGGTTGGAGTATTACCAATAAATAAAAATAAACAGGTCAGAGGTCAAGTTATGACCAATAAGTGTGTGAATAAGCAAACGAAGATTCAGAATGAACAGGGTACAGATTTTGGCAAATATGTATTCTCATTCAAGCAGAAAGCAGATCTGAAGAGCATAGTAGTACTGAAAAGAGCACAGTAGCAATAATTGCTTACGTCCTTAAAAACGAACATATAAAACTTCCTCCTCATAGTTAACTATGTTAAGAAAACTAGATTAAAGGGCAGCTTTATTTTCTGTGCATTTAACTATTGTTAAAAAAAATCAAAATTTAAATCTGGTAAATATCAGCTGCAGAATGGATTCATCTTTCATGAAGTCAGGCGGTTCTATCTTGTTAGCTTCCTCCACGTTGGGAACAACAGTAATTGGAACAAGGGCATCTCTTTAGGGCCATTGGCCTTCTCAGCTCTTCTTCATGCCTGCACCATTGACTATTCCAGTGATATTGTTTGAAGCGTTGGCTTTTATTTTTCCACCTTTAATAATTAACTGATTGATAACAGACTGTCCCATATGCCCCTCTCATGTCACTCATCTGAAATGTCCAAAGACTCATGGAGTCATATTCAGGTTAAAGGCCTATTTTTAAAAATGAGNTCCACCTTTAATAATTAACTTATTGATAACAGACTGTCCCATATGCCCCTCTCATGTCACTCATCTGAAATGTCCAAAGACTCATGGAGTCATATTCAGGTTAAAGGCCTATTTTTAAAAATGAGAAGAAAAAAATGAAATTATAATCAGTGATGACGGTCTTGCCCACACAGCTCCATCCTGGCGCTCTGTGCGAGGCAGCATGTATTACGATGCCCGTGGTGACCCAGATCTCTACANTGATTGATAACAGACTGTCCCATATGCCCCTCTCATGTCACTCATCTGAAATGTCCAAAGACTCATGGAGCCATATTCAGGTTAAAGGCCTATTTTTAAAAATGAGAAGAAAAAAATGAAATTATAATCAGTGATGACAGTCTTGCCCACACAGCTCCATCCTGGCGCTCTGTGCGAGGCAGCATGTATTACGATGCCCGTGGTGACCCAGATCTCTACACGGGCCCCAGTGGTGCTGCAGAACTGAGTGTGGGAGAACTAGGTCTTTTGGTGCACACTCAGTCTTGGCTGGTATCTCCCAAACACAGTACTGCAGTTGGTACCAAGTGAGTCCTGAGTTGGTACCATCTGAGTCCTGAGTTGGAACCAGCTTCAGACACACCCTTTTTTCAAGCCTTCTCCATGAAACTCCAGAGCCTGGAAATCCTAGATGGCTCTGCTTGCCTCACAGTGAGTTCTTCCCTGGGAGGTTCACTGTTCTTTCCTGCCCCCTTATTTCAGTCATGGCCACCCCAACCCAGTCACCAAATCTCAGAGTCAGCTTTGAAACTTCCTTCCCAGAAGGTCCCCTGAATCCAGAAATAAATTACCATGTACTTGCCGAGAGCTATGCCCACTGAGGACAGTTAGGGATCATAACGTTGGCTAAGTTACAGAAAATTTTTGTGAGGGCAAAGGACAGTTTCTAGATTTGCATTAATTAAAAAAGATTATTCAGGAGGTTTAGAAAGAGTAAAAAATGTTTTACACACAGATGATCTTTTATCTATGATGCTAAATAGAGAAGCACTTGCAGGATTTTGAAAGATCACCTTGCCAGGAGACCTGTTTTATTGGCCTAGTAAAGTTTTTGTTCCATTGTTTTATTTTACTGTTGACCCCAGATATATGATACAGACCGATGTTCCTCTTACAGAGTCCAACTTCATAAATTAAAAAACAAAATCAATGTATAAGATAATGTATACAACTGCAAATACAGTGTGAACCAAATATAAAAGTAAATAATTAAAAAAAGAAAATGGAAAAAAAATCTTAGTAGTTATCTCTTAGTTGTTGAGATAATGCATTGATTCTCTTTATTATTACACTCAAAATGAATGTGTATTCTTTTTATAATTAGAAAAAATTTAATAATTTGGAAATCAACACACAAAAAGACAATTGAGGTTTTTCTTTGTTGTGGAGTTTTGAAAAGTATAAATAATATGGATCTCAAAAATAAGAAATTACATGGTCTAAAATATAGAACTATAATGTTTTTTATATTGCTCACTGGTGTTAGTTTTTTCTTAAACTCAGGTAATTTTTGAGCAGTTTCAAAATGTTAACAGTAACTTCCCATTGATAAGATTTGTTTTGCAGATGCTTAATTTCTAATTAGCACTGGTCCATAAATAACATAGCTCTGGTCCTCAAAGCTTTACCCAACTCATTGTAGTCTCTATGATCAAAATAGCTAAATGTGTTCCTTGGCCTCAATATTTAACTTATCCTGGTGTGGATAATTTTACTTAATATCTATCTATCTATCCTCTCTCTCTCTATATATATATATATACACACATATATATATATACACACACACAGATGTGTGCTCAGTCATATCCAACTCTTTGCAGTCCCATGGACCATAGCCTGCCACGCTCCTCTGTTCATGGAATTTTCCAGGTAAGAGTACTTGTGTAGGATGCCATTTCTCACTCCAGGGAATCTTTCCAATCCAGGGATTGAACCTGAGTCTCTTGCATCTCCTGCACTGGCAGATGGATTCTTCACCATTATTACCACCTGGAAAGCCTCTCTCTCTCTCTCTCTCTCTCTCTAACGCGCGTGCGTGCACACACGTGCTATATATATATACACATATATGTATACACATACATATATATAGACATGTGTATACATATATGTATATATACACGTTTATACAGTTGTTGCTAAACTGTAGCAAATGAATTAATTTGTGAAAGTGTTAGTTGCTTAGTTGTGTCTGCTTCTTTGCAATCCCATGGACTGTAGCTTTCCAGGCTGCTCTGTCCATGGTGTTCTCCAGACAAGAATACTGAAGTGGGTTGCCATTCCATTCTCCAGGAGATCTTTTCAACCCAGGGACTGAACCTGAGTCTTCTGCATTGCAGGAGAATTCTTTACTGCCTAAGCTTCTGGGGGATTCTCTTTTTATAAAGACAATCAGTTGATGCTAAAACTATTGACTAAATGATGTTAGACTTCTGTGTATTCACTGGGCTTAAAAATATAACACAGTTTTTCATGGAGATCTTTTTCTTTATTGAGAAACTTTAGACCTAGGCACATCAAATAAGACCAATTAATGGGAGGTTTATAAATTGAATGGATACCTTTGCAAAAGACAGACCCTTAGTGCTTCCTTAGCCAAGTGATCAAATTTATCTTCACCAATAGGGAAATAAAACTTAAAAAGTGCAATTTGCTGTAGGCAATACTAAAAACAAAACCAAACAATATTCCCTATGTGATGTTTTTGTCCAAAGAAAATGTTGGTATAAATGTAGTCAGTTATGAGAAAACAAAGAGAGCCAGAGTAAGGGAAAATATGCATAAAAATTGCCCTGAAATATAAAAAAAAATTTAATGTCATGTCTCAACACAGTGGAATAGCATGTGTATAATTAAATTAATTTTAATGGTGTTTTCTTTGTATTATGGGTTTGTAGGAAAATGTTCTTATTCTCAAGAAGTGCATGATAAAGTATTTAGAGGTGAATTATCATCATTACTGCAAATTACTTCCAAATGGTTACCCACCATGATTAACAGTAAGGTATTAAAGCATGTAGATAGAAAGCATCAATTGGCAGTAGTGAAAATAGTAAAGGGCAGATGAATGTTCATTGTGCTGTATTTCAACTTTGCATTTAGTAGATACTGAGTGATATTTCCTCCACATAGCTGAAAGATTTGAAAACAGATGAGCTGAAGCCAGCTTAGGGACACTTATGTCCTTTCAGGGTTTCTCAGGGAGCTGTATGTGCAATTCATTCATAGCCAGGTGTCTGTTAATGGCTTCAGATTGTTTAGAGGGTAAGCACTGAATGGATATAGCAGTGAGACATCTGGGAGCAAAATTTGTGGCATATGTGACTATAAAACTATAAATATAAATGTGTATGGGTGGATAAGAGAGAAAATATATATGTATATATCAGTATATGATGTTTATAGCTGTAGTAAATTTAGAAAGAGCTATTTATAATTAAGAGCATATTGAATAGTGTTAGATCATCTATAAGAGGGTGCATATTCATACCTGTGATTTCCAAAGGCAGGGGAATGATAGGAAGATCAATACCACTCTAGTTGATTATAAGGATCTAGAAAGATTAGCTTGAACGTTTCACAGACTAAATGACAATATAACAAATCAAAAACGTTGAGGTCAAATAAAAGGCAACCCTAATTCCCACGCCTTTGTGAGTGGCATTGAGATAATTTCTCAGGCATGACATAGAACCAGCAAAATGGATGCTAACTTGCATATTTCACCTCTTTATGTCCCAGGAAGCACCCGTCCTCTTCACCTCAAACTCTCTCTGAGACCAGCAAAAGAAATGGTTCTTTTATTTTCCAGTTCATTCCCTGTTTCAATTTATTTTATTAAAAAATTTTTGATGTACAAAATACCAACACAGAAATTAAAATCAACTTGAAATCTTTGGATAGAGTCATTGCCTTGTCCGCCTGCTAAATATATTCAAACAGGTCTGGCAGAATATTGCATCTGCTCTTGTCTTTCCTTATAGCTTTATCAGTGTTAAAGGTCAGTTGTGATGATGTTTATGAAAGAAAAGGAAAAGGGAATTTGCTTCACTTTTAAATCTTTCACATACTTTTCATTAAGATATCTTCTCAAGATGTACTATGAATTAAAGCAAATTTGGTTACAATTGTGGATTACAAAGCTTGCATAGTTTTTCTTTATTACAAAAGGATTTGTTTTCTTTTTAGTTATTATACTATAGGTTGAAAGGCTTCTCTTGTAGCTCAGTCAGTAAAGAATCTGCCTGCAATGCAAGAGAGCTGGGTTCAATCCCTGGACTGGGAAGATCCCCCTGGAGAAAGAAAAGGCAACCCACTCCAGTAGTCTTGCCTGGAGAATCCCATGGACAGAGGAGCCTGGTGGGCGACAGTCTGTGGAGTTACAAGAGTTGGACATGACCTAGTGATTAAACCACCAAACATATTACCTATTAAAGCAAATCTGGTTACGACTGTGGATTACAAAGCTTTGCATAGTTTTTCTTCATTACAAAAGGATTTGTTTTTTTCTTAATTATTATACTTTAGATTAAAGTATGTGTATAATTGAAAAGTGAGAAAGATATTAAGTATGTGTATCTTGAACCTGTTTCAATCATTAACCATCAATGATATCCTTCTTTAAGCATCAGTTAGCCAAAAAGATACTTCAGAATTTTGCAGATATTAAATATCATTCGATCAAGTCCAAAAGCAAACATAGAAAGTAAAATCATCAGTTGATTTTTTTGNGAACCTGTTTCAATCACTAACCATCAATGATATCCTTCTTTAAGCATCAGTTAGCCAAAAAGATACTTCAGAATTTTGCAGATATTAAATATCATTCGATCAAGTCCAAAAGCAAACATAGAAAGTAAAATCATCAGTTGATTTTTTTGCTTACATATCATTTTTATTAAAAAAGAATATGCATCCTAACTAATGTCACCCTTAAAGTGGGAAAGTGAATCATTTCAACTCATTGATTGCTTTGTATGTCCTAGGCTCTATACTAGGTGCTTCATTAAGTAAATTGCATCCAATCCAAAAGAAAACTCTAACATTTAAGTACATATTTGGGGCAGTCTAAAGCATTTCTGGAAGTTGTTTTTGGGAGAGTTAAGGTGGCTACATTAGCAAAGAAGGCCGAGAAGCAATGCTCAGAGACATAGGCAAACATCCAGGAGAAAGTGGCATAATGAGAGTGAAAAATAGAGAGAGCCTTCCAAGAGCCGAGAATGCCAAGTGGGTCAAATGATGCTGAGAGAATAAGGTAATCCTGGCATAGATCCACTTGATTTACTGTTGTAAAAGTCATAGTTTGCCAGTTTGGAGGAATGGTGAGGACAAGAGCCAGACCAGAGTTGCTTGAAAAACAGAGACTAAGGCAGTTTTGATATTGAGAACTTCCTATTTTTCAGAACTGACAATAAAATGAATGATTTAGAAGATAATATTTATCCAATCACCTGAAATGTTCAAGGAGATTTTTGGTTTTCAAGTCTGTTCTAACATGTATTTTTAAGCTCCTGTGGGGAGGTGAGAAAGGAGATGTTATTTTTGATATCTGAATTCTTTGAAGACACATCCCTTTAATGTGAATTAGAGAAGACTTAGGAATTATGTTTATATTTATGTATATTTCCATCAGAATTTCTTATACTTTAAATACTCAATTAGCCATTATAGATTAAGATTAAGATATACAAGATTCTGAGAACCTCCAATGAGATTAAACAAAGTCAGGTAATTAGAAGACCAAAAAAATAATAATAAGGCAAAAAGAATAAGAAATGTCTGAGAAATTATAACAGAAACATTATCCCCTCAAAATTATTAGAAAAAATGAGATTTGATTGACTAGAGATATTCTTCCAAATATAACATGGAATAATAATGCCTTCATCTAAAGGAAATAAGAGTAAGAAGAACAAAACAAAGAGAGAAAGTAGGAAAAATCTTCAGCTCAGAGAAATTAAGACATATCAATTTAAAAAAAGTGGTATCTGGAGTTATAAAATTAAACACATGTCTATAATAACCAGAATATGGGTTGTAATAGCTCAAGGTGTTAAGGTCATTGGATATAAAAGGCTTTACGTTAATTCTGGACAACAGCTCCCCCTATTAAAGATGATGTGCATCCGTGCTCAGACACTCAGTCTTGTCCAACTCTTTGCCACCCCCTGGACTGTAGCCCTCCAGGACCCTCTGTCCTTGGGATTTCCCAGGCCAGAGTACTGGAAAGGGTTGCATTCTCTTCTCCAGGGGATCTTCCTGACTCAGGGATGGAACCCATGTCTCCTACATTAGCAGGTTATCTGCAAAGCCCTATCAAAGATGACCTCTATTGCTAATAGGTACATGATTACACAATTAACTGAAAATGATATTTATGAATACTTACTATGTCCATGACATTTTTCTGGGTACTTGGGAAATAGTGAAAATATAGACAAAAGTCCTTGACTTAATAGAGCCAATTTTTTAATACAAGAGACCAACAATACCAGATTATAAAATAAGTGAATTGAATGCTGGAGAATATAAGAACTGAGGAGGAAAAAAGTAAAAAGAACTGGGATATGCAGTGTCAGGGGATAGGACCAGCTCTTCTCTCCTTGTAAATAATTTCAGTGCCAAAAAAAGCTGGGAGGACAGCTTTAGCCAACAGAGTTTCTATTAGTCCTTCTGCATACTTCCCCAATTAGGATAAATTTCTTACAGATGTGCCCATTATATAAGCTCAGCTTGATTCTTCTCTCGATTCCATACTTTCAACTGTTTCACTAGCCCTGATATCTTCCCATATAAAGAAATTTTGAAGCTGCTGCTGAAGTGGGTGTGTATAAGAAGCCAAAATATAATAAAAGCATTGCTTGGTGAGCATAGATTTGAAACTAAGAAATCTGAGTGTATTAAATATCTAATATACAGCCTGAGTAGATCAGGCTAACATAACCAGGTATTCATATGTTCATTTCACAATAGAAATAATCTTGTCAGTGACACCAGAATAAGATTAATCTTGATTTAGATTTTCTGTAACTGAGATAGTCCTCAGATGGGCACTATCATCAATTCATTTCCAGCATCTTTTCCATGCTTACATCAGGCTAACAATCTCTGTTTTGATGAAGTTTCTTCATTTACAGACAATAGCTCTACTAAAGCTATTATGATGTCTCATTGTTCCAAGACCCTTGGCTCAAAATGATTGTGCTTTGCTTTTACATTTTAATGGAGGGTAAGTTGTTTTCTGTTTTCTAAGTTCTTGGGGGAACTGGATGATCTTCCGGTATGGACAAAAAGTTTATGCTTGTAAACTTTGGTCTCTCTGAGGTCTTTAAGAGGTTGTCCTTGCAATATCCAAAGGGTAATGAAACAAGCTTCTCTGTCCCACAGATTTTGGAAGCCCATTCTAATGGGCTAAGGTGTCTAATGACACCTCTTGAGAAGTGACTACTATGACGGTCAAAGTCTCAAAGTCTATGATGATGGTCACTTGTCACTTTATCACTTTAGTCTTCTAACATGCAGAAGCATTTAATTTTAAACCTCGCACATTAACTTTTCTATATTTCTTTCACTTGCTCTGATAGAGATTGCTTTACCCCAGGTATGAACATACCTAGTCCCTTAGTTCCCCAAATAGCTTCCACTAAGCTATTCACGGGGTCGCAAAGAGTCGGACACGACTGAGCGACTGAACTGAACCGAACTGAAGCTATTTATAAACCACTTTAAAGATGGCTGGAGAATAACAAAAGTAAAATATAGAGAGTGACTTCAACTGTTGGCATGTGTCTTCTGAGTCTAGCTAGGTCAGGAGGCAATCCTCCTAGCCACCAATTCAAACCTCCCTCCCTCCTGTCTTGCCTAAAATGATAGATGTGAGACAGTATTCCTCTCAGGGGGAATTACCCCAAAACAAGGAGTTGGGAGGTGGCTTTCAAATAGAAACACATGGATATTTTCAAATGTCTGCCCTATTCTGTTTGAAATTACACCACACACCTGCTGCCAGCCCTTCAGTACATTTCATGGAATGCTAAGTCCCAAAGAAGTTCATTTTGCAATTTTTCTGCAAGATGAGATTTAAAAAGTTCAGGTCATCAGGATTTTACCTACAACACGTTGTTCCTCCAAATTCTGCCACATAATTCTTCCGAACAGAGAGTTCTTAAATGTAAATTTCTTTTTTAGCCTCCAGTGTTGTCACTTTCTTACAGTTGGCAGACTGCCAGGTTGTTCTGACTCTTTCTTGTCAATCTAAAAATTTGCATGGTGTCAGTCCTCTACTAGTAAGAAATCTGTCCCCTACCAATGACTATTTCCTGTTCTTACTGTCTAAAGAGTTCATTCCATGGCTGTAGGAATGAAGTTTATTTAAGGGAAGTCAAAACATATGAGGAAAACCATAGACAGCTGAAATGTCTGTATGTTTCAAGCACCACTATAAAAAATGCTTGGGATATATTCCTGCAAGATAGAATATAATTTAATCTCTCTTCAAAACGTAAGGCAAAGAAAATATTGTCATATCATTATAGTTTACTGATGGACAAATCACAATTCCCTGAAACGTTGCATAATGTTTTGTGTAAAACAAGGAAATTTACCAGAAAAGTACTATGGTAATTTGGAGGCTACATACTCATAGGTTCTTCTAATTCTAATTTGTCCTTTCCTGGTAGTCAGCAAGATCCTAATGCTTTGCTTGACTACTCAAAGAGGTGATTTCTTTTCAGTAAATTAAATCAATTTCCATTTGTTCTTGGTCTAGGAAATTTTATTTTCTCTTGTCTTTATTCAATTTTCAATTCATTCTTCCCAGAGCATAAATCAATGTCTTCCTTTGATTTCATGGCAGGTATTCCTATTTCTTTTGCATTACAGTAGAGTCAGGAAAAAAAATCATTATATTAAACATCATTCTAGGCTTTGAAGCTATAGTGATGCAAAGTAATCAATACCAGGTCATTTCTAACTCTACAAAAAATACTAAAACCTTAATATTCAAGTAGAAGAATAATTTAGAAGCAATAATCAGAGAGCCTTGGTGAGGCTTATGATTTCAGTATAAGAGCATAGAGAAGACATAGCAAAAACCAAGAAAAAAAAATTATTCATAACTCTCAGAAAAACGTAGTTCATAGGGATGATTTTTACTAAGATTCTATTCTTCTTTTTCTGCATTAATCTGCCCGCCTTGGTTTATATTCGGAATTGGTACCGTGTTACCTTTCTAGGTACCAGACTGAGTGGTTTAAACAGCAGAAACTTGTTTTCTCATGGATCTGGAGATTAGAAGTCCAAAGACCAAAGTGTAGTCAGGGTTGGTTTCTCCAGAGTCCTTTCTCCTAGGCTTACAGGCAGCCATTTTCCCCTCCCTGTGTCTTTACAAGGTCTCCACTCTGTGTATCTGTCTCCTAAAATCCTCTTCTTATAAAGGCACCAGTCATATTAAATTGGGTCCCACCCTTTTAGTGTCCTTGCTCAGTCATATCCGACTCTTTGCAACCCCATGGACTGTAGCTAGCTAGGCTCCTCTGTCCATGGGATTCCCCAGGCAAGAATACTGAAGTGGGTTGCCATTTCCTTCTCCAGGGGATCTTCTTGTACCAGGAATCAAAGCCACATCTCCTGCATTGCCGGCAGATTCTTTATCGCTGAGCCACCAAGGCAGACCCGGGCCCCACCCTAGAGAATTCAATTAATTTAATTACCAGTGCAAATACTTATCTCCAAATTGAGTCACTTACTGAGGTACTGGCAGTTCAAATTTCAACATATGAATTTGGAGCCGGGTGTGCAGTTCAGCCCATAACAGATACAATGTTCCTTAGAGAGCATTCTCTGTGGCCCAGAAGGGATCACAGAGACATTTTGCTAGGAAGCCACAATCTCAGATGAATTTCACCTTTTGGACCTGCCCTGATGAAAGGTAAACGTATAGAAATGCATACTTATTATAACAATATGTATCAAAACCCTGATGAATAAACGAAAACTTTAGTTTTAAACTTTTCCCATTACGTAATATACAAATGGTTTGACCCTCTTTCCATTCACCTCTCTCACACACTGACATCCTCCTTTCAACATCTAGAGATATTTGCACGGACATTATGAACATACATCCTTGACATGTGTGCTATTATTAAAAATAGTGGTTAATCTTTACTAATTCAGTCAATATGCTATCTATTCAAGTATTCTCTTATCATTATTTAGTTTATAAAGTAATCTTCATGCTGCATAAATAAATTTTCATCCCTCGTAAATTATTTACCAGATACAAAAATAACAGATTAAAGTGTACAAAATTTGTTCAAAATTATTATTTAGCATTGAACAACAGGGGTCATAATTAAATGGTATATTGAAATCATAATTCATTTATATTAGTTGATATGTTCATGGTGCTCTGCTGCTAAGTCACTTCAGTCGTGTCCGACTCTGTGTGACCCCATAGACGGCAGCCCACCAGGCTCCCCTGTTCCTGGGATTCCCCAGGCAAGAACACTGGAGTGGGCTGCCATTTCCTTCTCCGGTGCATGAACGTGAAAGTGACATCGCTTCAGTCGTGTCCGACTCTTAGTGACCCCATGGACTGCAGCCTACCAGGCTCCTCCATCCATGGGACTTTCCAGGCAAGAGTACTAGAGTGGGGTGCTGTTACCTTCTCCGTGATATGTTCATAGAACACTAAAACAAAACAAAGACTGGAATAATGACTTCTTTTCAGAGTCTTGTGTTTCTGGGTATTATAAATCTGCAACTTTAAGTCAGGTGGCAGGGGTGTAGTAATGAGAGGGACCAAGAGGTAAGATGTTTAGACATGCAGTTTGAAAAACGACTTTTCAAGTCCTCTCAAATTAATTTATAAGTCTAGTTTTTAACTGAGGCCCGCTTAGAGAAATAGCACTAAAGCACTTTGCATTTAATGCAATGAAATTAGTAGAAAGTGTAACAATAAAATGAATAATTGCTAAACTCTGATCTATTTAGGTGGAAAGCACATGTTCTTATAATATCAAAATCCATATATTTAAGAAGAACCAATGATCACTTAATTAATGCTTAATAATTTAATTGTCACTCTACTTTGGTTTTTAATATAAACTTATTTATTTTAATTGGAGGCTAATTACAATATTGTATTGGTTTTGCCACACGTCAACATGAATCCACCACGGGTGTACACGTGTTCCCCTTACTGAAGCCCCCTCCCACCTCCCTCCGCATACTATCCCTGTGGGTCATCCCAGTGGACCAGCCCTGAGTATCCTGTATCATGCACAGAACCTGGACTGGCAATTTGTTTCACATATGATATTATACATGTTTCAATGCCATTTTCCCAAATCATCCCACCCTCTCCCTTTTCCACAGAGTCCAAAAGTCCGTTCTATACATCTGTGTCTCTTTTGCTGTCTTGCATACAGGCTTGTCGTTACCATCTTTCTAAAATCCATATACACATGTTAGTATACTGTGTTGGTGTTTATCTTTCTGACTTACTTCACTCTGTATAATAGGCTCCAGTTTCATCCACTTCATTAGAACTGATTCAAATGCATTCTTTTTAAATGGCTGAATAATACTCCATTGTGTATATGTACCACAGCTTTCTTATCCATTCATCTGCTGATGGACATCTAGGTTGCTTCCATGCCCTGGCTATTATAAACAGTGCTGCGNCCCTTTTAGTGTCCTTGCTCAGTCATATCCGACTCTTTGCAACCCCATGGACTGTAGCTAGCTAGGCTCCTCTGTCCATGGGATTCCCCAGGCAAGAATACTGAAGTGGGTTGCCATTTCCTTCTCCAGGGGATCTTCTTGTACCAGGAATCAAAGCCACATCTCCTGCATTGCCGGCAGATTCTTTATCGCTGAGCCACCAAGGCAGACCCGGGCCCCACCCTAGAGAATTCAATTAATTTAATTACCAGTGCAAATACTTATCTCCAAATTGAGTCACTTACTGAGGTACTGGCAGTTCAAATTTCAACATATGAATTTGGAGCCGGGTGTGCAGTTCAGCCCATAACAGATACAATGTTCCTTAGAGAGCATTCTATGTGGCCCAGAAGGGATCACAGAGACATTTTGCTAGGAAGCCACAATCTCAGATGAATTTCAGATTCACCTTTTGGACCTGCCCTGATGAAAGGTAAATGTATAGAAATGCATACTTATTATAACAATATGTATCAAAACCCTGATGAATAAACGAAAACTTTAGTTTTAAACTTTTCCCATTACATAATATACAAATGGTTTGACCCTCTTTCCATTCACCTCTCTCACACACTGACATCCTCCTTTCAACATCTAGAGCTATTTGCACGGACATTATGAACATACATCCTTGACATGTGTGCTATTATTAAAAATAGTGGTTAATCTTTACTAATTCAGTCAATATGCTATCTATTCAAGTATTCTCTTATCATTATTTAGTTTATAAAGTAATCTTCATGCTGCATAAATAAATTTTCATCCCTCTTAAAATTATTTACCAGATACAAAAATAACAGATTAAAGTGTACAAAATTTGTTCAAAATTATTATTTAGCATTGAACAGCAGGGGTCATAATTAAATGGTATATTGAAATCATAATTCATTTATATTAGTTGATATGTTCATGGTGCTCTGCTGCTAAGTCACTTCAGTCGTGTCCGACTCTGTGTGACCCCATAGACGGCAGCCCATCAGGCTCCCCTGTTCCTGGGATTCCCCAGGCAAGAACACTGGAGTGGGCTGCCATTTCCTTCTCCGGTGCATGAACGTGAAAGTGACATCGCTTCAGTCGTGTCCGACTCTTAGTGACCCCATGGACTGCAGCCTACCA
Source organism: Raphicerus campestris (assembly GCA_006410735.1). Taxonomy (NCBI): domain Eukaryota; kingdom Metazoa; phylum Chordata; class Mammalia; order Artiodactyla; family Bovidae; genus Raphicerus; species Raphicerus campestris. The sequence continues at coordinate 151,165 of SJYW01008574.1, forward strand.
GGCTCCTCCATCCATGGGACTTTCCAGGCAAGAGTACTAGAGTGGGGTGCTGTTACCTTCTCCGTGATATGTTCATAGAACACTAAAACAAAACAAAGACTGGAATAATGACTTCTTTTCAGAGTCTTGTGTTTCTGGGTATTATAAATCTGCAACTTTAAGTCAGGTGGCAGGGGTGTAGTAATGAGAGGGACCAAGAGGTAAGATGTTTAGACATGCAGTTTGAAAAACGACTTTTCAAGTCCTCTCAAATTAATTTATAAGTCTAGTTTTTAACTGAGGCCCGCTTAGAGAAATAGCACTAAAGCACTTTGCATTTAATGCAATGAAATTAGTAGAAAGTGTAACAATAAAATGAATAATTGCTAAACTCTGATCTATTTAGGTGGAAAGCACATGTTCTTATAAAAATCCATATATTTAAGAAGAACCAATGATCACTTAATTAATGCTTAATAATTTAATTGTCACTCTACTTTGGTTTTTAATATAAACTTATTTATTTTAATTGGAGGCTAATTACAATATTGTATTGGTTTTGCCACACGTCAACATGAATCCACCACGGGTGTACACGTGTTCCCCTTACTGAAGCCCCCTCCCACCTCCCTCCGCATACTATCCCTGTGGGTCATCCCAGTGGACCAGCCCTGAGTATCCTGTATCATGCACAGAACCTGGACTGGCAATTTGTTTCACATATGATATTATACATGTTTCAATGCCATTTTCCCAAATCATCCCACCCTCTCCCTTTTCCACAGAGTCTAAAAGTCCGTTCTATACATCTGTGTCTCTTTTGCTGTCTTGCATACAGGCTTGTCGTTACCATCTTTCTAAAATCCATATACACATGTTAGTATACTGTGTTGGTGTTTATCTTTCTGACTTACTTCACTCTGTATAATAGGCTCCAGTTTCATCCACTTCATTAGAACTGATTCAAATGCATTCTTTTTAAATGGCTGAATAATACTCCATTGTGTATATGTACCACAGCTTTCTTATCCATTCATCTGCTGATGGACATCTAGGTTGCTTCCATGTCCTGGCTATTATAAACAGTGCTGCAATGAACATTGGGGTACACGTGTCTCTTTCAGTTCTGATTTCCTCAGTGTGGATGCCCAGCAGTGGGATTGCTGGGTCATAAGGCAGTTCTATTTGCAGTTTTTTAAGGAATCTTCACACTGTTCTCCATAGTGGCTGTACTAGTTTGCATTCTTACCAACAGTGTAAGAGGGTTCTCTTTTCTTCACACCCTCTCCAGCATTTATTGCTTGTAGACTTTTGGATCCCAGCCATTCTGACTGGCGTGAAATGGTACCTCATTGTGGTTTTGATTTGCATTTCTCTGATGATGAGTGTTACTCTACTTTGAAACAGACTTACCAATATGCAGCATTACACAAAAATATAGGAGATTGATATTTTCACTGTTTATCAGCAAAATCAGGTACCTCACTTTTTATTGCTTTTTTAGTTTACTTCTGCAGTCACCCTTGATTTCCTTTTATTTAGTTCTTTTAACTTCAGATACTAAAATGGTGAGAAACACAAACTCGTGTCTTAGGAAATCTCCAAGGTATTTTTTTCTGTGACTTAACCAAAACGTGAAAACTGAAGGACAGTTATGGCTTAATTCATTTCAATCATAGAGAGTACTGTTTATATAGTTGCCGATATTACAAAAGTACAGCAATCAAAAACTTTCTTGTGAAACACCCTTCTAAGATGCCAGGACATTTTAAAAGAAATGTAATTTCAATAGAACTTTCATTCAGATGAAGCACAGTGTCAAATTTTATAGAACAGAAAATAAACCAAATGGTTTTAAGCTTTTAAGTTTTCACAGCTCAATTATTAGACCTGCTTGAATGAAATAAACATGTCAGATCAAGACATTTGTTTTATCCTAATTATGTAGATGAGCACCTGGTAAACTAATGACAGTTTTGCAGTGCATATTTTTACAAATATTTTATTTAAAGGTTTTTTGAAAGTATTATTTTTAATATTATGTTAAAATCATATATTTATCTCATATAAAAATGTTTTATACATAAGATATATATATACACAAGACCATGTATCTTATACATATGTAATAAATATAATATACATAAGTGAATATGTCTGTTTATATACATGTATTCATACTCAATCAGTTTATAGTCTTGACACTTTTAACAAACCACAAATAATAGAGCTTATATAAAATATAAGATATCATATAACTTCTCCTTTTAAGTGGTCTTCTTTTTAAAAATTATAATATTTTCTGAAAGTGCATATTTCCTATAACCATAATAATATCCAGAACATTGTTGCATATGTATTTGATACATACAGTATATGCTTGCTTATTAAATTTAATTTGAACTGATATATATTTTGTAAAATGATGAAAGATACATTATTGTTTGTGTGTGTCTTTTTCTTAAAATTATCTTGACAAAATACAAATCCTTGGATGAGGAACCAAAAAACCCCAAGAAATGTCTTTATTTTTTATTTAATATAAATGGATGAAGCTGATTTAAGTTATTTTTGGTAGTTTTTAGTAGAAATAAAGAAGACTTGCTAAGGTCTATACTTTTTTTTTTAGCTTTCTTGTAAAAACTGTTAAAATATGGAGTAGCATTATATGTAATTATTGAATATAATGTACAAGGTGTTGTTCAAGGTTTTAAACAAAACACAAAATTTTGAAAGAACATAAAGCAATTATATAATGTACAATACAGAGCATTCTTCTAAAAATAACTGCTGTGCCATGTAACAAATGAACTTTGAATTTACTAAAATATAGACATTATCAGGGTCTTCTTTTACAATTGTAATGCTAATAAATGATATTATGTTATTTTAATCTCTGTACCATATTCAAGAAACACAGCTCAACAGTTTAAAAGGTAATTTCAAAATAAGTTTTGAAATTCTTGAATGTTTAGACTATGACAATATTGAGAGTTTCTTTCGCCTTTTCTTCTGTTTCCCTTACAAATGACAACTGCCACGTGGTTTTTTCACCATCAGTCATTTATTTACTGGCTAGAAGTACATGCCATCTCTCAGGACCTGCCCTGGAAAGTGAAATTCATGCACTTTTCTTCTGTCTTTTCTCAAAAGCATCTGTCTGTCTATGCAAACGACTCTTTCTTTCCACCTCTACTCCTCTCTTCTTTTCTCCTCTCATAGGGTCAGGAAATGTCTGGCCTGGAAAGGAGACAGGAAGGGTAATGGGGCTCAATAGCATAGCACATGAATAGTAATCCAGCGAAAATATCTGCCCTTGCTGGGTGTCCTTCTTTTAAAAAACAAAACAGGGATTTCCCTGGTGGTCCAGTGGCTAAGACTCTTCACTTCCGTGAGCAGGTGCAGTTCAGTCCCTGGTTGGTGAACTAAGATCCCACATGCCACAAGCCATGACAAAAAAAGATCTTTTTTTGAGCACCTGTTTTAAGCAATTCCCTATTGGCAACACCACCTGTCTTCAGATTAATCAAGCTGATTAAGGAAAAGAAACCAATCAGGCCATCACCTCTTTATTATGGCATACCAATATTTCTTTAGAGCCTGGGAAACAGTTTGACTTATTGGCCTGAGTGACTTACTTTGTCAGAAACCTTCTCCAAGTAAAGCAAGGGAGACTGGTCACATTTCAGAGTGAGGGTTTTTTGTTTTGCTTTGTTTTTAATAAGATGAACAACTCTGAATATCTTTTTACTTCAACTGCATTTAGCCATCTTAGGTAAGGAAGAAATATGATTTTATTCTTATGTCTCTAAAAATGAATAGACTGATTTTTAGGCATCATGTATTTGTGATACATGTTCTTGAATTTCTAAAATTCTCTGTTTATTTTCAGCATTCATTACTGATGATAATTTGAATAGTTCTGATTATTGTGCTCCTACATTATAGTTTGAAATGTCAGGTCATAGTTTAAAAACCCTCTCCTAATTTGGTTGATCATCTAAAAGATTTTTGGAATTTTCAGCTATCCAAATACACAATAACAGGGTTGTGCAATAACCAAAATTGAAACAGCATTGCAGGTTGCATATGAACATAAGGAATCACTTATTGGAAACTCGATATCTGAATCCCAACTGGTGGTTAAAATTAACTAACATGTACTTAACAGGTTCAAATTTTTATATTACTTCTTAGGAAGGAGAATCAAGAAGGCTACACTAGGAGAAACATTACTTTTTTAAATAAGTTATTTTAAAAAGTGTTTTTAAAATAAAGGAAAATAGTAGTTTATGCTTCCATTAACTTCTGAATTTGAATGGATATGTGGTCTTTTTCAACCAGACATACCCATATTTGCCCAAGCTGCCTGTAAGATAGTAGAGAAGATACCTAACAGAGAAAGAGACTGATGTAATTCAGAGTTTGGCTTCTATTGCAAGTGGAGATAGTCAAGTGAAATTCATAATTATTTAATGATCTTACATACTTAGAATAAATATTTGCTACAGTTTAGAGAGAAAAACGTTCCTTAGAATTTCAGTTCTCTTTTGCACTCCATCCTTCTATAACTTCCCTATCTCAATCTCCCAAGTCAGAGCAGAATTTTTAGTAAGTTTTTCACATTTATCCAATTAATCTAATATTAGAATGAGTAGAGAAAAACATTTTTTTCTAAAATGGATGGGGATGTAGAGAAGAACAGAATGAGTAACTGGATCTGGTAATATGACATATGTATTCTTTCTTCTCAGTTAAAGACAAATATTGGGTTGTAAATTGAGAAGCCGTGTATTATGGGTGAATATGATACTAGATAAATTATTCTGATTTAATTTTACCTCTCCTCTCTTTTATAAAATGAATAAATTATTAAGACCAGCATAAAAGGAGACAAACAGAACAGACCTTTGTTTTGGATGCTATGTGAATTCCTAGAGTGGTAAAGATGGTTCATAGCAGAGTAAGAGTTCAGGTTATTGAAAGAAAATATATTCCATGCATAATATATGACATAATGTTGGCAGGATGTGATATTTGGGGCTATTTGTGATTAAAAAAATGGGACTTCCTGGTCATGCTTTATTCTTGGCAAAAGACTAAGAAGTTGATTATTAAGCACCATTTCAATACAAATTTCAATTAATTTAGAGCCATTGGTTCAATTGGAGTCCCCATGTTTAACAGTGATGAAGTTCTGAGAATGTAGCTAGAAATGATCTAGGATACTTTTCTAAATATTGGTGATTCCATGTTAACAAGAATAACAATTAAAGTCTGATATCTGAAATACAAGTTTTTCTTGAATATTGGTCTTACTATACTAATAGCTGTGATACTCTATTCCTGTCTACATGGTCTTCATTATTTAAAAAGTAAGTTGGTGTTACAATTTCTAGAATGTGCAAAACACCTAAGAGTAGTTCAGGGCTTCCCTGGTGGCTCAGACAGTAAAGAGTCTGCCTGCAGTTCAGGGCTTCCCTGGTGGCTCAGACAGTAAAGAGTCTGCCTGCAGTACAGGAGACTGAGGTTTGATTCCTGGGTTGGAGAGATCCCCTGGAGATGGAAACAGCAATTCACTCTAGTATTCTTGCCTGGAAAATCCCATGGACGGAGGAACTTGGCAGGCTACAGTCTATGGGGTCTCAAAGAGTTGGACATGATTGAGCAATGTCACTTTCTTTCTAAGAGTAGGGAAAATGATTACACTCTACATGCTGCCACTTCATAAATCATTACTCTCTGTATTAGGATTGCATCATGAAAGTCTGCCTGAAACTGTACTGTGAAGCAGATACTGAAGCAGAAATTATCTGTCTTTGTCTTCTTTTCATCCTCTCTTCTTTGATTCCAGTGTACATTTTGTTTTTCATCTACTAGACCCACAGACAACCAATGAGTCTGGTATTATTTCCATAATAAATAGCAGCAATGGAATCCCTTTTAAGGTCAGTTTTTCCTGGCAAAGATACCTTTCTAGAGAGAAGGTTCTTTCATCTAGGTCTGGAGGGACAGCAATCTGAATGAATCAAAGATTTTCATATAGTATAAAGGAGAGCTCATGCAATAATGTTGTCTTGGCCAGCACAAGTTCTCTGTAGGCCATGAGCAGGACAAATAAATAACACTGAACTGTTCTCCCTAGAGAGCTAATTTACATTAGGCAAAATTAGATCTGACTTAGTTCCTTCATTCCGAACAGCTTACACTTTCATCTTTGTTTCAACTTCACTTACTCCAAATGTAAAGCAAGTCAAATCAAAATATTTGCTTTCAGGAAGCCAGAAACATATGTCAGTTCACGGCCTCTATGGACACTTGTTGTGGATTCATGCTACCCGAGAACCTCAACATGCATTTTAAATTCAATGCCCTTTTGGTCAGTTACAGCCCCCAAAGTTTGTCATAATGAACTAAAATGAAACAAAGTGATTTTTTTCCTCCAGGGAGAAACCGATCAAGCTGGGAATAATGGTGATCTGGGCCACTCTTTCAAGTCCAGAGAGTGCTCTGGTTTAGGCATTAGGCACTAATTTAGTTTGTTTGACTCTTAGAGTTGATCCTCCAGGCATAAAAGGATGTTTAGTCATCAAACAAACAGGATTACTGTATCTTGGATTTCTGCCACTGGAAACCATTAGCAGGGTGTGTAGTGGGAGGATGGAGCAGAGGTACAAAGGGTGAAAGTCAGGCTATTATCCTTCAAAGACCCTTTGCAATGAAACAAACTACAACCTACTAATAATAGACTTTGAACACTAAGCCCTTCTCTTTGTCTGCTCTCCATTCTACACATTTTTGAAAGGGGTCTTCCAGGTATTCTCTGCAACTTCCCACAGAAAATTTCTCTAGAAAACATTTATGACAAATGGTTATCCCAGACTCAAATTAAAACATAAAAACAATCTAATTTTGAGGCAAATTTTGCTTCTCAGCATCTTTTACATCTTGGAGATGGTTTGCCCACTGGAGTAATGAAGACCAATAAATCAAATCCTAATTTCTTTTTGACATACCTAGCAGAGGATGGAGAACAATGACATCCTCTGGGTTTGCCTTTTCTAAAATGAATATGCATAGCTTTGTTATTTGCAGTTCTTTTACATGAGCCAAATAGTTTAATGTCACGTGTCTGTGGGACAGACTGTATTTTCTAAGTCCACTGACCTGGAGAGAGATTCTCGAGCTTGGTGACGTATGTGGTAATCAAGAAGACTGTGGTTGGATTTGAATCTTGCTTTCTGGTTTCAAAGTTCAGTGTTTCTGTTCTATGCACTGTTCTCTTTAGTACATACAGCCATCTTATTAAAGATGACTCTTTCCCCAAACTCTATCAGCCAAAAGAGGAATTAAGATTCTTCTGAAACTGTGTCTATAAAAGAAAAGAAAGATACCAAAATAGATCATCAGTGCATGATTCAAGTTTTGAAATCCCTGATGTAGTTCGATTGCCTGACACTTCACAGTCCTATCTCTGGTCCCTCAGTATCTGTTTACTTTCATTTGAACATGTCCTTGATAGCAGTTACACTCTGAAGCCCTCTTCACTCGAAGTGATAATTACATGGTTTTCCAGACTTTAAAATTACAGTCCGTGCAGAGAGGTAGCAAGTTATGTATGTACAGCCTATTTGATGCTAGATGTGAATTTGCAGAAATGGCATCAGCAAGGCTGTGTTGTTCTACCATATTAAATAATTAAAACTGTTTCCCCCTTAAAAACTCCATTTGCTTTATGGTTAATAATTATAACAATGCATTTAGATACAGGCAAGGATATTACTAGTTCATGCCTGATACTGGAAGTGGTCTCATCAGCCACTCAAGGCAAAGCTTAATTGCCATTTCTGACAATGTTATTGAGTGTTATTCCTTATTTTAATTTTTCAAAGGGTAAAGAAATTAAATTCCAACTCTCCAAGAAAGAATTTTCTCTCATGGGTGGATGTATCTGGGCTGGGGTGGGATTGCCATGTCAAAGAGAGCTGCATGCCTGGTTGGAAAAGGTGAGGGTTTACATTTAGAAGAAATGCATTTCACTTTCTACTGACACACAGAGTGGTTTCTCAGTCCACATCTTCTGAGGTAAGCAAAGCTGTCTCTTCAGTTCGTTGAGAGCATATCTGTGACAAGGAACTTGCAGAGCATTTGTAAAGCTGGTGTTTTAATGTTGATAGCATTAAAATGTTGATAGCAGAGAATTGTCTTCCTCCACTGGAAGGCAGAGAATATGAAGCATCTGACTTCACCACAAGTCCTGAAGACAAACAGATGCTCTTGGCTCATGGGGTATTTTTACCGCTTTTGCTGATGTAAGCAGCCGTGCCAGACGTGTGACCTTTGCTAGGTTGGTAGAGTTTGTATCTGTTGTGAGGCACTCAGGACTGCAAGGGAACTGGTCATGTCCCTTGCAATCCAGTCTCTTCTGGAGTAGGAACTAATGGCTCAGTTAAGGTTGATGATAGGATATCTTATTGCATGGAACAGACTTTACATTCCCCTGCCCCTCAGCACTTTAGAAGCATTTTTGTTTTTATTAAAAGTCATCATAATGGCATGCTTGGAGTTCAGTATTGTTGTGGTGATGTTTCAGTTTTGCTTGATTGGTTTTTTGTGTTAATGTTTTCATAAATCACATTCACTTTCACTGAATTTCACTTTGGCCTACTGTCTTCATGACTAAAGCCAGATTCCTAAACATAGTTTACAAGGTCTTTCATAATCATATTACCTGCTCATGTCTGTGGTCTTCTCACTGTCTATTCTCCATGCCCACCTCTGCAAACTTGCAGTTCCTGGAATGGCCATGACTTTGTCCTCTCAGGCCCTTTGCAGGTTTTGATTAGTGGCTTAGAAGATGCTTTCTATCATCCACTTTCTTGCTTTGCCCTCTTTGATTGGCTTCTCTCATCATCAGACTTAATTGCCGATATTTCCATGTCTTCACTAGTCTGTGAGCACCATGAAGGCAGAGACAGTGTGTCATTCACTCTCTCCCTTGACACTGAGCACTTATTATATATATAACTGCTGCTGCTGCTGCTAAGTCGCGTCAGTCGTGTCCGACTCTGTGCAACCCCATAGACGGAAGCTCACCAGGCTCCTCTGTCCCTGGGATTCTCCAGGCAAGAACACTGGAGTGGGTTGCCATTTCCTTCTCCAATGCATGAAAGTGAAAAGTGAAAGCTATTTCCTTCTCCAGTGCATGAAAGTGAAATCGCTCAGTCGTGTCCGACTCTTAGGGACCCCATGGACTGTAGCCTACGAGGCTCCTCCGTCCACGGGATTTCACAGGCAAGAGTACTGGAGTGGGGTGCCATTGCCTTTTACTGGGTGTTAAATAAATGGATTATAGGGCACTGTAGGGCTTCCTTGGTGACTCAGATGGTAAAGAATCCACCTGCAATGTGGGAGATGTGGGTTGGGAAGATCCTCTGGAAAAGGGGTAGGGTACCCGCTCCAGTTTTTTACCTGGAGAATCCCTATGGACAGAAGAGCCTGGTGGGCTACAGTCCATGGGGTCACAAAAAGTCGAACATGACTGAGTGACTAAGCACAGCACTGCACAGGACAATGTAGACATTATAAACATAACCATGTAACATTAAAAGGAAAGGTCGTGGAAAAATTAAGATGACACATTCAAAAGAAGTTTCAAAAGATCTACTCCAACCCTCCTACATATGTATCTATGGGAGTAATTTCTTCCAGTTGTCAGTTCCAGAGTGGGCTGCCCTGATAGCTCAGTTGGTAAAGAATCCAACTGCAATGCAGGAGACCCCATTCGATTTCTGGGTGGGGAAGATAGGCTACCCACTTCCGTATTCTGGGCTTCCCTTGTGGCTCAGCTGGTAAAGAATCCACATACTTTAGGACTGAAAAAAACTGATTTTTTTTCTTTCTTTCATTTTGAATGAAATAATTCACTTACATGCACCAACTGAGTACATTATTATTGTTTTTTTTCTTTTCACTGGCTGCTGCAAAGTGCAGACCCAATTTTGATGCTGTGATGTTTCACAAACAAACTTCCTGGGTATATCATGTTTTACTTTTATCCCCATTTTTTTTAGAATTAAAAAAAATTAATTTATTTATTTTAATTGGAGGCTAATTACTTTACAATATTGTAGTGGTTTTTGCTATACATTGACACGAATCAGCCATGGGTGTACATGTGTTCCCTATCCCTCAGGGTCATCGCAGTGCACCAACCCTGAGCACCCTATCTCATGCATCGAGCCTGGACTGGTGATCTATTTCACATATGATAATATATATTTTTCAATGCTATTCTCTCAAATCATCCCACCCTTGCCTTCTCCCACAGAGTCCAAAAGTCTGTTATTTACATGTGTGTCTCTTTTGTTGTCTCACATATAGGGTCATCATTGCCATCTTTCTAAATTCCTTATATATGCATTAATATACTGTATTGGTGTTTTTCTTTCTGACTTACTTCACTCTGTATAATAGGTTCCAGTTTCATACACCTCATTAGAACTGATGCAAATGTATTATTTTTAATAGCTGAGAAATATTCCATTGTGTATATGTGCCACAGTTTTCTTATCCATTTGTCTGCTGATGGACATCTAGGTTGCTTCCGTCTCCATGTTATTGTAAACAGTGCTGTGATGAACATTGGGGTACATGTGTCTCTTTCAATTCTGGTCTCCTCGGTGTGTATGCCCTGCAGCGGGAATGCTGGATCATATGGCAGTTCTATTTCCAGTTTTTAAAGGAATCTCCACACTGTTCTCCATAGTGGCTGTACTAGTTTGCATTCCCACCAACAGTGTAAGAGGTATCCCTTTTTTTGCACCCTCTCCAAGATTTATTGTTTGTAGACTTTTTGATAGCAGCTGTTCTGACTGGAGTGAGATGGTACTTCATTGTTTTTAATTTGCATTTATCTAATAATGAGTGATGTTGAGCGTCTTTTCATGTGTTTGTTAGCCATCTGTATGTCTTCTTTGGAGAAATGTCTGTTTAGTTTTTTGGCCCAATTTTTGATTGGGTTGTTTATTTTTCTGGAATTGAGCTGCAGGAGTTGCTTGTATATTTTTGAGATTAATTCTTTGTCAGTTGCTTCATTTGCTATTATTTTCTCCCATTCTGAAGGCTGTCTTTTCATCTTGCTTAGAGTTTCCTTCATTGTGAAAAAGCTTTTATGTTTAATTAGGTCTCATTTGTTTATTTTAGCTTTTATTTCCATTACTCTGGGAGGTGGGTCATAGAGGATCCTGTTGTGATTTATGTCAGAGAGTGTTTTGCCTATGTTTTCCTCTTACAGTTTTATAGTTTCTGGTATTACATTTAGATCTTTAATCCATTTTGAGTTTATTTTTGTGTATGATGTTAGAAAGTGTTGTAGTTTCATTCTTTTACAAGTTGTTGATCGGTTTTCCCAGCACCACTTGATAAAGAGTTTTTCTTTTCTCCCTTGTATATTCTTGCCTCCTTTGTCAAAAATAATGTGTCCATAGGTGCGTGGATTTATCTCTGGGCTTCCTATTTTGTTCCATTGATCTTTATTTCTGTCTTTGTGCCAGTACCATACTCTCTTGATGACTGTAACTTTGTAGTATAGTCTGAAGTCAGGCAGGTTGATTCCTCCAGTTCCATTCTTTCTCAAGATTACTTTGGCTATTCAAAGTCTTTTGTATCTCCATATAAATTGTGAAATTATTTGTTCTAGTTCTCTGAAAAATACCATTGGTAGCTTGATAAAGATTGCATTGAATCTATAGATTGCTTTGGGTAGTATACACATTTTTGCTATATTGATTCTTCCCATCCAGGAACATGGTATGATTCTCCATCTATTTGTGTCATCTTTGATTTCTTTCATCAGTGTTTTATAGTTGTCTGTGTATAGGTCTTTTATTTCAGTTCAGTTCAATTCAGTTGCTCAGTTGTGTCTTTGCAACCCCATGAATCGCAACACACCAGACCTCCCTGTCCATCACCAACTCCCAGAGTTTACCCAAACTCATGTCCATCAAGTTGATGATGCCATCTCATCCTCTATTGTCCCCTTTTCCTTCTGTCCCCAATCCCTCCCAACATCAGGGTCTTTTCCAATGAGTTAACTCTTCACATGAGGTGGCCAAAGTATTGAAGTTTCAGCTTCAGCATCAGTCTTTCCAATGAACACCCAGGACTGATCTTTAGGATGGACTGGTTGGATCTCCTTGCAGTCCAAGGGACTCTCCAACACCACAATTCAAAAGCATCAATTCTTCAGTGCTCAGCTTTCTTCACAGTCCAAATCTCACATCCATACATGACCACTGGGAAACCCATAGCCTTGACTAAACAGACCTTTATTGGCATAGTAATGTCTCTGCTTTTTAATGTGCTATCTAGGTTGGTCATAACTTTCCTTCCAAGGAGTAAGTGTCTTCTAATTTCATGGCTGCAATCACCATCTACAGTGATTTTGGAGCTCCAAAAAATAAAAGTCTG
>SJYW01008574.1:173542-215028 GCA_006410735.1 Raphicerus campestris
AAAAATTAATTTATTTATTTTAATTGGAGGCTAATTACTTTACAATATTGTAGTGGTTTTTGCTATACATTGACCTGAATCAGCCATGGGTGTACATGTGTTCCCTATCCCTCAGGGTCATCGCAGTGCACCAACCCTGAGCACCCTATCTCATGCATCGAGCCTGGACTGGTGATCTATTTCACATATGATAATATATATTTTTCAATGCTATTCTCTCAAATCATCCCACCCTTGCCTTCTCCCACAGAGTCCAAAAGTCTGTTATTTACATGTGTGTCTCTTTTGTTGTCTCACATATAGGGTCATCATTGCCATCTTTCTAAATTCCTTATATATGCATTAATATACTGTATTGGTGTTTTTCTTTCTGACTTACTTCACTCTGTATAATAGGNTTTTTATTGAAAAATATTAAAAATAAAACAATTAAGCAAGCCAACCATCCTAACTCAACAGATGATTGAAACTTGGTTGACTATATCTAGTTCTTCTGAGGGTAAAGACCAATAACCCTGGCATTTCTTTTGAGAACTGATTTAGAAAGCACTGCCATGATTAATTTTGTGTGTTTACTTGTTCCTAGTCTCTACAGATAATTGAATTGCCATATATGAATTTTGATTCAGCAGCTAGTATAGTGTTTTGATCATGAAAGGCTTTCAATGTAGCATACTTGATCAAAGCAGTCTATAGTAAAGACTACCAGTGAATTCCAATTTCTGACCCCTTTCTCCTTACTGGGCACAATTAGTGATCCTACTCTTTTTTTAAAATTAATTTTTGAGTATAGATGCTTTACAGTGTTGTAATGGTTTCTGCATGCTCTTGCTGCTCTGTGTCGCTAAGTCATGTTCAACTCTTTGCAGCTCCATGGACTGTAGCCTTCCAGGTTCCTCTGTCCATGGAATTTCCCAAGCAAGTTACTGGAGTGGGTTGCCACTTCCTTCTCCAGGGGATCTTCCCAGCCCAGGGATTGAACCTGCATCTCCTGCATTGTCAGGCATTTTCTTCATCATTGAGCCATCTGGGAAGCCTTGCTTTATAGTAAAATGGATCAGCCAGACATATACATTTGTCCCCTCCATTTGGGGCTTTCTTCCCATTCAAGATCACCACAGTGCACTGAGAAGAGTTCCCTATTAAGTATAGTTCCCTATAGAGACCCCTCTCTTTGAACTGGATGAAGAGACTGGAGGGTATTTGTGTTGGCTCCTTGGAGAGAGCTTGGGCTGCTATTAACACAGGACTATAATGTGTTTCTGTGTGGTTTGACTTGAACGGATGAGTTCATGGGATAAGGTCTGGCTGCCCCATGGGACTGGTTTTAGCCAAATATGGGGAACTTTTGCACTAAATAGAGCCACTCACAATGTTGCATGCTAGAAACAGAATTGAATAAGATGAGAGTTCAGTTCCTCAAAGAATTCATGGTTGCTATGGAAAACAGATTAGAAAAAGAGTACAATATGGACTGAAAATTACAATACAGACTAAGAAGGAATGCTATAAGTACATTCGACAAGCTAGGGACCATGGAGTAGGAGTGGTGGTGTTAGCTAAGCACAGTCTGTAAGAGATATAGAAAAAAAGTATGGTGCATTAGAATTTCTTTCCTTTTGAAATAATAAAAGTAACTGAAGTTAATAGTTTTACCTGAACTGGAGAATTACTTCAAATAAAGGAAAGGTTAAGATTATAAGAGAGAAAATGCCAAACTGATGTGCAATTTGGTAAAATAAAGGAGGAATACAGGAGGATTCTTATAAAATCATTCACTTGAAAATGTGTCAGTAAACAAAATCATCTTTCACAGACAATCTGTTAGAAAAAGATAAATGACATATAGAGGATCACTATTGACACATGGTTATTTATCTATAGCAAATATGAAAAACTGCTTTTTTCTAAAAGTTCACTCCCCAAAGCCCTAAAAGTCTGAATAATATTCAACACTTCTCCCTTTAAAGAAAAATGTAATTTTAACTATGCAAAGTTAGACTGTGAATGGAATGTTTTCCATCTAAAACCTCTACTAAGGACTCCAGACANCTTCTGTGATTTGTTGGTTTTTCAGAAGCATGTTGTTTATCCTCCATATGTTTGTGTTTTTAATAGTTATTTTTCCTGTAACATCTAATCTAATGACATCTAATCTTACACATTGTAATCATAATAGATGCTTGAAATGATTTCATTTTTTTTTAAATTTACCAAGGCTATATTTATGGCCAAGAATGTATCTATCCTAGAGAAGATTCTGTGTGTACTTGAGAAAAAAGTGAAATTCATTGTTTTGGGGTGAAATGTCCTGTAGATATCAATTAGGTCTAACTAGCCCATTATACCATTGAGCTTGTGCTTCCTTGCTAATTTTCTATTTAGTTGATATATCCATAGGTGTGAGTGGGGTATTAACGTCTCCCACTATTATTGTGTTACTGTTAATTTCCCCTTCATACTTGTTAGCATTTGCCTTACATATTGCAGTGCTCCTATGTTGGGTGCATATAAATTTATAATTGTTATATCTTCTTGGATTGATCCTTTGATCATTATGTAGTGTCCTTTGTCTCTTTTCACAGCCTTTATTTCAAAGTCTTTTTATTTGATATGAGTATTGCTACTCCTGCTGTCTTTTGGTCTCCATTTGCATAAAATATCTTTTCCAGCCCTTCACTTTCAGTCTGTATGTGTCCCTTGCATTGAGGTGGGTCTCTTGTAGACAGTATATATAAGGGTCTTGTTTTTATACCTATTTAGCCAATCTTTGTCTTTTGTTTGGGGCATTCAACCCTTTTACATTTAAGGTAATTATTGATAAGTATGATCCCATTGCCATTTACTTTGCTGTTTTGGGTTTGAGTTTATAAACCTTTTCTGTGTTTCCTGTCTAGAACTGGGTCTTTTAGCATTTGTTGAAGAGCTGGGTTGGTGGTGCTGAATTCTCTCAGCTTTTGCTTATCTATAAAGCTTTTGATTTCTCCTTCCTATTTGAATGAGATCCTTGCTGGGTATGGTAATCTGGGTTGTAGGTTTTTCTCTTTCATCTCTTTCAGTATGTAATGCCATTCCCTTCTGGCCTGAAGAGTTTCTATTGAAAGATCAGCTGTTATCCTTATGGGAATCCCTTTGTATGTTATTTGTTGCTTTTCCTTTGCTGCTTTTAATATTTGTTCTTTGTGTTTGATCTTCATTAATTTGATTAATATGTGTCTTGGTGTGTTTCTCCTTGGGTTTATCCTGTTTGGGACTCTGGGTTTCTTGGACTTGGGTGGCTATTTCCTTCCCCATTTTATGGAAGTTTTCAACTATTATCTCCTCAAGTTTTTTCATGGCCTTTCTTTTTGCCTTCTTCTTCTGGGACTCCTATGATTTGAAAGTTGGGGCATTTAACATTGTCCTAGAGGTCTCTGAGGTTATCCTCATTTCTTTTAATTCTTTTTTTTCCTCTCTGCTTCATTTATTTCCACCATTCTATCTTCCATTTCACTTATCTTATCTTCTGCCTCGGTTATTCTACTATTGGTTTCCTCCAGAGTGCTTTTGACCTNAGTTGTCCTCATTTCTTTTAATTCTTTTTTTTCCTCTCTGCTTCATTTATTTCCACCATTCTATCTTCCACTTCACTTATCTTATCTTCTGCCTCAGTTATTCTACTATTGGTTTCCTCCAGAGTGCTTTTGACC
The DNA here is from genome assembly GCA_006410735.1 of Raphicerus campestris. Classification (NCBI taxonomy): domain Eukaryota; kingdom Metazoa; phylum Chordata; class Mammalia; order Artiodactyla; family Bovidae; genus Raphicerus; species Raphicerus campestris. The sequence continues at coordinate 177,232 of SJYW01008574.1, forward strand.
TCAGTTATTACATTATTCATCATTGACTGACTCTTTTCTGTTTCTTCTAGGTCCTTCTTAAACATTTCTTGCATATTCTCAATCCAGTCTATTTATCTATAACTCCATTTTGTTTTCAAGACTTTGGATCATCTTTACTATCATTATTCTGAATTCTTTTTCAGGTCAACTCCCTATGTCCTCCTCTTTTGTTTGGTTTGGTGGGCGTTTATCATGTTCCTTTACCTGCTGAGTATTTCTCTGCCTTTTCCTTTTGTTTAGATTGCTGTGTTTGGGGTGGCCTTTCTGTATGCTGGAAGTGTGTAGCTCCTCTTTATTGTGGAGGTTTCTCCTTTGGGTGGGGTTGGACTAGTGGCCTGTCAGGGTTTCCCAGGTAGGGAAGCTTGCTTCAGTGTTCTGGTAGGTGGAGCTGGATCTCTCTGGAGTGCAATGAAGTGTCCAGTCGTGAGTTTTGAGGTGTCTATGGGTTTGGTTTGACTCTCAGGGTTATGTTCCTGCATTGCTGGAGAATTAGCATTGTATGTTTTGCTCTGAAACTTGTTGGCTCTTGGGTGGAGCTTAGTTTTTTTGTAGGTATGGAGGCTTTTGGATGAGCTCTTATCAATTAATGTTCCCTGGAGTCAGAAGTTTTCTGGTGTTCTCAAGTTTTGGATTTAAGCCTTCTGCCTCTGGCTTTCAGTCTTATTCTTACAGTAGCCTCAAGACTTCTCCATCTGTACAGGACTACGATAAAACATCTAATTTAATGGTGAAAAGATTATCCACAGTAAGGGACACTCAGAGAGGTTCACAGAGTTAATGGAGAAGAGAAAAGGGATGAGGGAGATAGAGGTGACCAAGAGGAGAAGAGGGGGAGTCAAAAGGGGAGAAAGCAATCTAGCCAGTAATCTATTCCCTATATGCTCTCCACAGTCTGGGACACCCAGAGAGTTTCATGAAGTTACATACAGAAGAGAAGTGGGAGGAAGGAGATAGAGGTGACTAGGAGAGGAGGGGGAATCAAAAGGATAAAAACCAGTCTATCCAGTAATCAGTTCCCTAAGTGTTCTCTGCAGCCTGGAACACCCAAAGAGATTCACAGAGTTAAGTAGAGAAGATAAGGGGGAAGGAGGAGATACAGGGGAGAAAAAGGAGAGTCAAAAGGGGACAGAGCAATTCAGGCAGTAATCACACCCTTAACTGGAAATGGGTACTGAAGATTATATTCTTAAAGGTACAAAATTGATAGAAAATACCAAAAAGCAAAGATTAAAAATCTAGAGTAGAGTTTAGACACTCAAAAATACAGTATTAAAAATACAAAACAAAATCACAAAAATTATTTTTTAAAAATATATGAAATTTGCTTTAAAATAGGATTTTTTGGCAAGGTAATATTATGTTATAAAAATGAAAATTAAAGGAGTAATAAAGAACTTTAAAAAATTTTAAGTAAAAAATGATAATAGTAAAATATATCTAGAAATTTCTCTGGAGCTGTTGAGGGCAGTATGGGTTCAGTTCAGTTTCAGATAGTTCCTTGTTCCAGTTTATAATTCTTCTCAAGGTCTATAGGCCCCTCCCAATGCTTAGTCAATGCTAACTGCAAGGTTTTAATCTGTGGCACCTGTCACTTCCAAAGCAGTTCCTTCTTTGTTTATTTTGGCTTCCTCTGTTTGCAAGTCTCTTCAGTGTCTAATTTCTGCCCTGACTCAAGAGGGTGAAGGTGGTTACTTATTTAGGCTTACCTGTTCAGTTGTGCTGTGGGGACAGAGGAACACTGCAAACAAATATCGCTGGTGTGTGTGTGGAGTGCTCACAGTGTGTGGGCCACACTGGGTTTGCTCCAGCTCACGGTGTGTGTGCTTTCCTGGTCTACACTGCTCAGGCTCCAGCTTGCTCTGCAGGGGAACTGTCCAAAGTAGGCCCTTTGTTTTGTGCCCTTCCCAGGTCCGAGCAGCTCAAGCGATCAGGTGCTTGGCGAGTGCACTATCCCAGGTGGGCAACACATCTTAATCACCTCCCCAGTCGCAGCAGCTCAGTTACCTGGGTGCACCACAAGAGCACTGTCTCAGGTGTGCTGTGTGTCTCCTCTGGGGAGCTGATCTCTGGTTGTGACCCTCCTGGCAGATGTCAACTCTCTAGGATCCCAGGAAGACTTCGTTGGCAGCTGGGAGCCTGCTCCCAGTTTGGTGGAGGATGCCATCTCTGGGGCTGTGATTGCCCCTCACCTTCTGGCTCTGGCTGCTGCCCACCTGCCTCTCTGCCTCCATAGGGGCGGGGATGGTGGGGAGGTGGGCCAGTTCTCAGCCGGCTCATTCTCCTCTGGTATTCGCTCAATCCTTTGTTCTGTGAGTAGGCCAGGCTGTGCCTTAGGTAAGAGCTTTTCACGGGAAAGTTCTCTCTCTCTCTTTTTCCTTTTCTCTGGCTATACCACAGTTTGGGTTGCTATCTCATGTTAGTTCCCTCAGATTGTTCTCAGGGCAGCCTGCACCTCCCTGTTCAGCCCCTGCTTGCTGATGTGGATGAGCATCTGGGCGACTTTGCCACTGGGAGTTGCGGTTTAGGCGTGTACTCTGTATGTTTTTTTCCTCCCAGTTTTGTTGCCCTCTGAGATTCCAAAACTCCCCACAGACCCACCAGTGAGAGGGTTTACTGGTGTTTGCAAACTTCTCCTCCTTCACAACTCCCTCCCTGGGATGGGTCTCCATCCCTAACTCTTTGGTCTCTCTTTTTGTCTTTTATATTTTGTTCTGCCTCCTTTTGAAGAGAATGTACTGCCTTACTGCCTTTCTGGGTGCCTGGTGTTCTCTGCCATCACTCAGAAGTTGTTTTGTGGAAGTTGCTCAGTATTCAGATGATCTTTTGATGAATTTCTGAGGGAGAAAGTAGTCTCCTTGTCCTATTCCTCTGCCATGTTAAGACTGCCCCTACTTTTATTTTCATTTCTCAACTTTTTGATTCTGAATTTTTCTTCAGAATGTTTCTGTCATAGGCTCCAGCCATTTCCATTTTCATTAGATTTTTTCTTATAGAATGAGATAAAGCATTAATTACTCGATTAATTAATTTTTTTNAATATCGCTGGTGTGTGTGTGGAGTGCTCACAGTGTGTGGGCCACACTGGGTTTGCTCCAGCTCACGGTGTGTGTGCTTTCCTGGTCTACACTGCTCAGGCTCCAGCTTGCTCTGCAGGGGAACTGTCCAAAGTAGGCCCTTTGTTTTGTGCCCTTCCCAGGTCCGAGCAGCTCAAGCGATCAGGTGCTTGGCGAGTGCACTATCCCAGGTGGGCAACACATCTTAATCACCTCCCCAGTCGCAGCAGCTCAGTTACCTGGGTGCACCACAAGAGCACTGTCTCAGGTGTGCTGTGTGTCTCCTCTGGGGAGCTGATCTCTGGTTGTGACCCTCCTGGCAGATGTCAACTCTCTAGGATCCCAGGAAGACTTCGTTGGCAGCTGGGAGCCTGCTCCCAGTTTGGTGGAGGATGCCATCTCTGGGGCTGTGATTGCCCCTCACCTTCTGGCTCTGGCTGCTGCCCACCTGCCTCTCTGCCTCCATAGGGGCGGGGATGGTGGGGAGGTGGGCCAGTTCTCAGCCGGCTCATTCTCCTCTGGTATTCGCTCAATCCTTTGTTCTGTGAGTAGGCCAGGCTGTGCCTTAGGTAAGAGCTTTTCACGGGAAAGTTCTCTCTCTCTCTTTTTCCTTTTCTCTGGCTATACCACAGTTTGGGTTGCTATCTCATGTTAGTTCCCTCAGATTGTTCTCAGGGCAGCCTGCACCTCCCTGTTCAGCCCCTGCTTGCTGGTGTGGATGAGCATCTGGGCGACTTTGCCACTGGGAGTTGCGGTTTAGGCGTGTACTCTGTATGTTTTTTTCCTCCCAGTTTTGTTGCCCTCTGAGATTCCAAAACTCCCCACAGACCCACCAGTGAGAGGGTTTACTGGTGTTTGCAAACTTCTCCTCCTTCACAACTCCCTCCCTGGGATGGGTCTCCATCCCTAACTCTTTGGTCTCTCTTTTTGTCTTTTATATTTTGTTCTGCCTCCTTTTGAAGAGAATGTACTGCCTTACTGCCTTTCTGGGTGCCTGGTGTTCTCTGCCATCACTCAGAAGTTGTTTTGTGGAAGTTGCTCAGTATTCAGATGATCTTTTGATGAATTTCTGAGGGAGAAAGTAGTCTCCTTGTCCTATTCCTCTGCCATGTTAAGACTGCCCCTACTTTTATTTTCATTTCTCAACTTTTTGATTCTGAATTTTTCTTCAGAATGTTTCTGNTGTGGAAGTTGCTCAGCATTCAGATGATCTTTTGATGAACTTCTGAGGGAGAAAGTAGTCTCCTTGTCCTATTCCTCTGCCATGTTAAGACTGCCCCTACTTTTATTTTCATTTCTCAACTTTTTGATTCTGAATTTTTCTTCAGAATGTTTCTGTCATAGGCTCCAGCCATTTCCATTTTCATTAGATTTTTTCTTATAGAATGAGATAAAGCATTAATTACTCGATTAATTAATTTTTTTTCAAGTCCTTAGAAATTTGTGCTATTGAAAATTAGGTCCTGTATATTTTCCCCAATTATGCTATCAAAAAATTATAAAATTATATGAAAAGATTATTTTTTACATCTAAGTAATCAAAGGCAGTGACAAATTTTTTTTTTTTTTTGGTTTGTATAAAAGGCCAATATCATCATCTAAATTAACTAAGCAGCTTCTCGAGTCAATTGTTGTTGTTCAGTCACTAAGCTGTGTTTGACTCTTTGTGACTCCAGAAACTGCAGCATGCCAGGCTCCTCTGTCCTTCACTATCTCGGGCTTTGCTCAAACTCATGTCCACTGAGTCAGTGATCCTATCTAACCATCTCATCCTTTACTGGCCGCCTTCTGTTGCCCTCAGTCTTTCCCAGCACCAGGATCTCTTCAAGTCAGTTCTTCACATCAGGTGGCCAAAGTATTGGAGCTTCAGTTTTAGCATCAGTCCTTCCAATGAATATTCAGAATTGACCTCTTTTAGGATTGACTGGTTGATTTCCTTGCTGTCCAAGGGAGTATTCTCCAGCACCACAGTTCAAAAACATCAATTTTTTGGCCCTCAGACTTTTTTATGGTCCAACTCTCACATCTGTACATGACTACTGGAAAAACCATAGCTTTGAGTCAGTACTGGAGTCCTTTTTACATTTTGCCTTAAATGAGAAACAGACTGAAAATTCAGATTGAGCTGTTTGGTGTTTCATGTTATCCTTAGAAACGTCCTAAGTGATGGACTTGGGCTAATAGACATTGCTTTCCTAGAGAGGTGTCAAATGACTCTATAATCATTTTTTCTGACCCCAGTATTGTTTAGCTGATTTTGCTATTTGGTTTAAGCCTCAGTTTGAGTCAAATGTAAGTTTAGAACTGTTCCATTGCTAACCATGTTTACTTAGCCTCAGAGAGTTCAGAGAAGATAAACCTTAAAATATTCACTGTCTAGGACCATCTTTTGCTACATTTTGCAAACTTTGGTTTTTATACAGATATTATGAGGAACCAGTGGAAAGAGAAGGGAAGCAAAAACCACATAGCAAACTATCTTTAGGCTACTTCATATAATTGTGTTATTTCAGTCTTCATAGAAAGGTATTAATTTTAATGGTGTTTCTTTAATTCCTATATTTTAGACAGCAGCAGTTGAATGGGTGATACAGTGATCATTTCATGGTTAGTGAAATGACCTTACCCTTTTTTTACTTCATAAAAATTCACACTTATTTTTTATTGAAAAATATTAAAAATAAAACAATTAAGCAAGCCAACCATCCTAACTCAACAGATGATTGAAACTTGGTTGACTATATCTAGTTCTTCTGAGGGTAAAGACCAATAACCCTGGCATTTCTTTTGAGAACTGATTTAAAAAGCAATGCCATGATTAATTTTGTGTGTTTACTTGTTCCTAGTCTCTACAGATAATTGAATTGCCATATATGAGTTTTGATTCAGCAGCTAGTATAGTGTTTTGATCATGAAAGGCTTTCAATATAGCATACTTGATCAAAGCAGTCTATAGTAAAGACTACCAGTGAATTCCAATTTCTGGCCCCTTTCTCCTTACTGGGCACAATTAGTGATCCTACTCTTTTTTTAAAATTAATTTTTGAGTATAGGTGCTTTACAGTGTTGTAATGGTTTCTGCATGCTCTTGCTGCTGTGTGTCGCTAAGTCATGTTCAACTCTTTGCAGCTCCATGGACTGTAGCCTTCCAGGTTCCTCTGTCCATGGAATTTCCCAAGCAAGTTACTGGAGTGGGTTGCCACTTCCTTCTCCAGGGGATCTTCTCAGCCCAGGGATTGAACCTGCATCTCCTGCATTGTCAGGCATTTTCTTCATCATTGAGCCATCTGGGAAGCCTTGCTTTATAGTAAAATGAATCAGCCAGACATATACATTTGTCCCCTCCATTTGGGGCTTTCTTCCCATTCAAGATCACCACAGTGCACTGAGAAGAGTTCCCTATTAAGTATAGTTCCCTATAGAGACCCCTCTCTTTGAACTGGATGAAGAGACTGGAGGGTATTTGTGTTGGCTCCTTGGAGAGAGCTTGGGCTGCTATTAACACAGGACTATAATGTGTTTCTGTGTGGTTTGACTTGAACGGATGAGTTCATGGGATAAGGTCTGGCTGCCCCATGGGACTGGTTTTAGCCAAATATGGGGAACTTTTGCACTAAATAGAGCCACTCACAATGTTGCATGCTAGAAACAGAATTGAATAAGATGAGAGTTCAGTTCCTCAAAGAATTCATGGTTGCTATGGAAAACAGATTAGAAAAAGAGTACAATATGGACTGAAAATTACAATACAGACTAAGAAGGAATGCTATAAGTACATTCGACAAGCTAGGGACCATGGAGTAGGAGTGGTGGTGTTAGCTAAGCACAGTCTGTAAGAGATATAGAAAAAAAGTATGGTGCATTAGAATTTCTTTCCTTTTGAAATAATAAAAGTAACTGAAGTTAATAGTTTTACCTGAACTGGAGAATTACTTCAAATAAAGGAAAGGTTAAGATTATAAGAGAGAAAATGCCAAACTGATGTGCAATTTGGTAAAATAAANCTTTTGAAATAATAAAAGTAACCGAAGTTAATAGTTTTACCTGAACTGGAGAATTACTTCAAATAAAGGAAAGGTTAAGATTATAAGAGAGAAAATGCCAAACTGATGTGCAATTTGGTAAAATAAAGGAGGAATACAGGAGGATTCTTATAAAATCATTCACTTGAAAATGTGTCAGTAAACAAAATCATCTTTCACAGACAATCTGTTAGAAAAAGATAAATGACATATAGAGCTGTCTCTTATACACATCTAGATGTGTATAAGAGACAGGTTCTTGGTGACTGGCTCCTATACAATGTCATAAACCTCCATCCATAGTTCTTCAGGCACTCTATCAGATCTAATCCCTTGAATCGATTTGTCACTTCNGAGGAATACAGGAGGATTCTTATAAAATCATTCACTTGAAAATGTGTCAGTAAACAAAATCATCTTTCACAGACAATGTGTTAGAAAAAGATAAATGACATATAGAGGATCACTATTGACACATGGTTATTTATCTATAGCAAATATGAAAAACTGCTTTTTTCTAAAAGTTCACTCCCCAAAGCCCTAAAAGTCTGAATAATATTCAACACTTCTCCCTTTAAAGAAAAATGTAATTTTAACTATGCAAAGTTAGACTGTGAATGGAATGTTTTCCATCTAAAACCTCTACTAAGGACTCCAGACATGAGAAGAAAATGACAGGGAAGGGATTAAAACTCTATTCCAGTAAGAGCTGAAAATATTAAGGGGAGGGAAGAGAGAAGAGGAACGGTAAAATTTCCCTGGATGTTTTAAAGACAGATGATGATGAGGCATTGGTTAAAATTAGGAGAGTTTTGACTTGAGCCTTAGAAGCGAACACACAGAAACAGGGACTTAGCTTGTGTTACAACTCTTAAATTTTGCAAATTTATTTTGTAGATAAGAAAACTAGAATAATGCATATAATGCAGACTGCATATGACATTCCTTTGCACTCTCCTGAATTTTATAAATAACCTCGAGGATAGTTTCACTGTTATTAGTCAATGAGGCCAGAATGTCAGGAAAGAAAAAGGAACAGCTTTATAATCAGGAATGAATATAATTATAGTTATTATCACAGAGACAATGAGGTAGAACAAGTCTAAAAGAATGAAAATATGATCAAGGATCAATTTAAAATACATTCTTATCTAGCTATAAATACCACACAATATAACTCTGAGAAATTTCAATACCACATTTAGATAGGCCCATGTAATTTTTAAACAGCTCTAATCCACTGCTGACCTCAAAATGCTCAAAACAGAGACCCAAAGTTAACTCACTTAATCCTGGTACTCAAGTAGGTGTTAATATTTATGTCTCATTTTTCTTATTGATGGAAATAAAATGATAAGCCATTTGTCCATTTTGCACAGTTAATAGTTAATAAAATAGGGGTTCCAGTTCTGATGTCCTTCTATGTTACTGGGCTACTTCTCAGACAATTTCCTTTTATTGTAGAAGATTTAACACAATTCTTTCCCATTTTCCTAATCTTCCAAACTTTGAGAATGAAATAAATTTCAATTTGGTAAAAATGTTTTGTCAAAAACTGTATTTATAGGAAAGGGATACAAGGTTACAAAATCAAATATGATTGTAGACTCCCACTTCTATCCTACTTCCTCAATAGAAATAGTTTTGATAGCCTCACTCAATAAATCTCCCTGGAAGATAAAGGTGCATAAGTAAGTCACCCAAGAGTCACCTTGTATACAGAAGACTTTAGAAAACATTCTAGTTGAGAGCCAGTAGTCTTCTCTACTAGGAAAATCCAATTTTGCAAAACAGAATTTAGAAGTAATCAAGTGGACAGAGTACACTGATATTGAACTGAAGTCTTACACTGGTCTTTTTTTTTTTTTTTTTTTAAACCAGTCTCACCATGTTTCCTTGGCGTTGGTGCCATGCAAACCAACTCAATAAAACAACATTTTTCCTGCCATAGAAAAAGTGATAAGGTAGATCCTGATATGTTGGAAGAGTCTTGCACCCGAGTCAACTACGTAATATATTTCTTGAAGACATGATTACTCAGATCTTAATGCTATCAAGGACATTGCCAAAATCTACTAATTGTCTTGAAAGCATTTAAGTTCCTTAGACTGTATCATCATGTCACAGCATGTTTCATACAGAGCTGTTTTGTATTTAGAGTGTTTTTGCTTGGATTTTTATTAGCCATTTGTCCCCAGAGTTCTGCAAGACACGTGAGCCATCATCTTTCTACTTTTATAAGGTGNATCATCATGTCACAGCATGTTTCATACAGAGCTGTTTTGTATTTAGAGTGTTTTTGCTTGGATTTTTATTAGCCATTTGTCCCCAGAGTTCTGCAAGACACGTGAGCCATCATCTTTCTACTTTTATAAGGTGAAGAGGCAATGGAGACATAGATGCATTAAATCACTTTCCCCTCGACTTCAAGTTCTTGCTGACCTGTTCAAGTACATTGTCCCTGTAGTGGGAAGGGAGTGAGGGGAATGCTGAGCTCAGCTCCAGTGTGCTTGCAGCCATTCTTCTAGATTACTTGTCTGTTTTCAGGGCACATAAACACACATAGCAAGGTGTTAGGACAAGGTTTTGCTGTTCGAACAAGGTTTTGCTATTTGAATAAGGTTTTGTGAGGCCATTCTTCTGCTTCAAGTCACTTAGAAAATTAGATGACCAAAATCTCTCCATCGGTGAGATNCCCTGAAGCAGGAAAAGCCAGCCCACTCCAGTATTCTTGTCTGGAAAATCCCATGGACCGCGGAGCCTGGTAGGTTACCGTCCACGGGGTCGCAGAGTCGGACACGACTGAGTGACTTCACTTCACTTCTGTTATTACAAATGCTCACAAGTATTAAATGGCTATAAATATTCCCATAGCTTTTCTTGCACATGGCTGTGAGATTCTGTAAGTCAGAGACCATATTTGTCCACATGTTCACCTCTTAATGCACAACACAGTATTTGGTAGAATAAAAATGCGGAGCATTTTAGCATCTTAACATATTAAGTAGATCTTTACTGGGGATACATTTTAACTCTTGTAATCATGGTTTTATGAAGATGTGGCTTTAAGAGACTGCCACCACGCTTAGGATTAAAGATCGAGTCTCACTATTGTACAAAGGCCTGCCTGATGNATTAAGTAGATCTTTACTGGGGATACATTTTAACTCTTGTAATCATGGTTTTATGAAGATGTGGCTTTAAGAGACTGCCACCACGCTTAGGATTAAAGATCGAGTCTCACTATTGTACAAAGGCCTGCCTGATGGGTGCCTGTTCTTCTCTATGGTCCTCACTGTGCTTACTCTTCATCCATCTCCTCCATCTTCTTGACTCCTATTCTTTCATTAGCACTCGTTAAATCACCACTTCCTCGTGGATGCTTCTCTGCCATCCTCGAATGGGCCTGTGACTTCTGGTAAGAACTTCCAAACACCCAGTAATTTTCTATAACTATCCTATATTGTTCTTATCATACTAACAACTTAACAATTATTTGCATAATTATGTCATAGATTCATGTTTCCCTCACTATGGCCCATGAAGGTAAAAAAACATGTTTTTCTTTCTTGTTTTAAAAACAAATTGCCTTTTTTAGAACCTAGAACAATTCTTGACATATAGTAGACACTTTATATTTATGGAACAAATGATTATTTTCATTTCCACACTTAAATGTCATTAAATAGTAAGTCAAGAGTTATCCATTTTTCCTTCTTTTCTAAAAATAATCTTCTACCTGCTAGAAACATGAGATATTTGTCAACTCAAAGGCAAAAGAGGCTTCCTTCGTGGTCCAGTGGTTAAGACTCTGCGTTTTCACTGCAGGGGCTACCACGTGTCGTAGTGCAGCCGAAAAATAAAAAATGAATCAAGTGGTCTATCCAATTGTATTCTGTATTATTTTATCTGGTTATTTTATTTGTAGAGGCATATTATATATCTGTGTATATATATATGTGTGTGTGTGTGTGTGTGTGTAGATGCTTGAGATATAAAGGATAAGGAAGGTCTTCATGTTAGCAGTGTTATGGAGAGGCAGCAAGCATGTTTTAGTCACTGTGGTATAAGGATTAAAATGGGGATTATAAAAGATGTAACAGGTGTACAGAGGAAAGGGCACCTCAGAACACCCAGGATTAATCTCATCACACTTCTTGTCCCACTCACAGTAGTCACCAAAGGAAGCTCAGGAGTGCAAATCACCCCTCATCCTCCGAAATCTAATCCAATTACTCCAAACTTAGCCTTTTCTGAACGCTTCTTCTACTCTGCTCTGATCGATGAACTTGATCAATTCATCAAGCTTCTGGGACCCTAAGTCAATCATGAGTTAAAATCCCATGTATCTTCTACTTCTTCTCTAAACATCCATTATATCGTCTTGCTCTAACTGAANTCTGCTCTGATCGATGAACTTGATCAATTCATCAAGCTTCTGGGACCCTAAGTCAATCATGAGTTAAAATCCCATGTATCTTCTACTTCTTCTCTAAACATCCATTATATCGTCTTGCTCTAACTGAAATCGGACTGTCTCATTACAAAGTCGTTTTCTCTACAACCTTTCCAAGGCTTCTCGCGGTTTGTGTCCCACACCCCTCAGACCCATGGGGTCTGTTGGTGGACAGGTGTCTTCTGTGCTGGTCGTTGCCACTTATAGATGCCCTTTCCTCTCTCTTGCATGCAGTCACTCATCTTGGACTCTCCTGCCTTCTGGCAATACCCAACATTCTCTTATTATGCAAACATATTCTCCCTCTCAAGTTTTACACTTCAGTCCTTGAAAAGCTGAGCTCCTTTCTCACTCTCTTTATGTCTTGAGTATTGCCATCATACTTGGTGATTTAAATATCCACAGAGGTGTGACTCTTTAGGTAGCCTTTCATTCCTTGATCTCCAAACATTTTGTTCTTTACCCACCCCCATCCATGTAGTCTTATGATCATGCCTTGACTTTGTTATTATTAATAATTGAAGCTCCTCTATAATTTCAATCATGAACATCCCCTTCAGTGCACATGTGATGACAAACTGATGAGAAAGAAAGCAGCAGGACTCTGTTCTTACAAGAAACGTCCTAGACCTCCATGACTTGACAGGGATATTCACCCCAGGAATAGTGTGCTTGATCTTGTACGTCTTTCTCCAAGTAGAAGAACGACTATGTGTCAAAGCCCTGGGGGTAAGAGAAATCACTTCTAAAGAACAGAAAATAAAACAAAAATAAATAAAGGGTTATGCAGTATGCAGAACTGAGGCACAAGGCGCTTGAGGGAAGAATTTTCATATCTAAGTTGTTACTGGCAATGAATGCCTCATGCTTCATCACCACCATCTTTTCTATTGCTCTCTACACCTCTGGCCAGATACAGTGACAATGAACTTGACCCAAGTCTCTGCTAGCTTATACAGTCATAAGAGGCCCCTTTCCTCAAATAAAACAGTTTCAAGTTAGTATATTATGGATTACCCTCAATAGCTCTGTGCCAGGGTTACTTTCAAACCTGGGGACAGCCATCATAAGTTCTCACAAATGATCTTACCTGCTCATTTTGCCTGATAGCTTTCCTTGGTTACCAAGGTGGACAAGCCATGGGTAATAGGATGCTTCTGGCTATATGCTCCCTTTATCCAGTGGAGATTGGCCCTTGGAGAGAGGCAGACAGATGACAACAGGGAACACTGAGAGTGTGTGACTGGTCAGGGCACAGCAATGTCCCTGCAAGCACTAGTGAGTGTGTTTGAGCATCCGCTCCCATATGTGTGCATGACCATGAGTGTTAGGGTGGATTGATGCAAAAAAGCTTCTCTCCTTCCATTTCAGGCCTTAGTTGGGAGGCTCACAAACCCTGTCACACAAATCAGTCTATGTCTACACTGTCAAGGGGTCTTTCTCCAGTGCAACAGACACAGGAACATCCATCTGTTGTGGCCTGGACTTCACTCTGGTCTCTCTTTCTTTGTCTACTTTCTGAACTAAGGCTTCCTTTGTTTTGGCTCTTTGATCATTGTTTTCTTAATTTCCTGCCTGTTAGATCTTTAATTCACTTTTGATCACTTTCCTTCCAACTCTAGAAGATTTTACCACCACCACCAGCTAACTGATCCAAAACACAATCTTTTGATCAGTCCTCCCAGTCGGGTACCTGGAACACTAGGCTGAGTCATCTGTTTGACCAGAGAGACACCAATCAAGCAAATATATAGTCATTTTTATGCCAATCTGAATAGCTTTGGTTTTATCCTTCTTTGAAGTTGACGGTTAATCTGATGGCTGAAGACATTTAGTTTGGGGTATAAGAAGTATTGTAACACTGTATTTTGATCAGTGTTCTTCAAACTCTTTTTTACATCCTAGATACACATGTAGCAGTGCACTTGAATAAATTCCCAATGCCAGTTGCTGAAAATCACAACCTCATTTTATGATTCCTTGAAAATGAAAAATGCATGGGTGTGTGAATGTACCAAACCCATACTTCATCATTTTCAACCGTTAAGCTTTTGCTGCAGAGGTTTTTTCCTAGGCAGATCGGTAGAGTTTTAACTTTCTACTCAAGAATATTGATTTCACAAAGGGAGAGAGAGGCTGGCATTTTTGTCAGTTCTCTCCACTTGAAGATGGATCACTTAAGGGTGGCAATCCCCCTGAGTGCAGCATGTCTGACTTATTTATATAAGCAAACCCATTGTCAGAGGATTGAGGCAGTAGATGGAGTCTACTCTTTTGTTAATACAATTGCTTCTGCCATCTCTACACAATGAAAAGTGAGCAGAAACTTTAGATAATAACTGAAGTTCAAGAGTATATCATTACAAATACATATGTGTGTAACTGCATCACTTTGCTGTACAACTGAAACTAATACAACATTGTAAATCAACTACACTTTAAGAAAAAAAAGAGAGAATATATCCTTAAGAATTTTTAACTAAATTATACACAAGTAGTATCATGAATCAACATCATCTAAATGTCTGTCAAGCTCTACTTTGCCTATCCTGATTTAAATGTGTGTTTAACAATATTTACCAATCACAGGTTCTAAAAAGAAAATTAACAGCATGAGAAAATGATTGTATGAAGATTTAAATCATGCTTTTTGCTAATGTTTGTTGTTTTGGTTTTAAGAATAGTAATAATTTTAATGAAATAGTCATAAAGATTTCCCAGTTGATTCTTTGGGAAATGATTTGTTTCCAGAGTATTTTTTCCTAGAGCTAAATCTATATGTGATAAAGGTTCAGAAAAATGAACTAATGTAATACACAATATAGAAAGACAAGTGTCTTAAAAATCCATTTGAATTGGCTGAGTGATTCTGATAAGGCACACAAAGAACTGCCAAATTTTTTTCTTTGGGTTAAGATTAAAAACTAGCTGGGAATGAACAATGGCTCAGCATTTACCATGAAGTGTATCAAAACAATAAGAAACTGAGACAAGTAGTAAAACATAATACTGCTTAGCGTCACTTTCAGAAAAAAGAGAAGCCACATTGGGAATTTTGCTCCCTGCTTGTGTATATCATGTTATATCACACAATAAGAAATCTGCTGTGAATGCAGTAACAGAGAAAAGCCACTTAAACCCATCTATTGTTGTAGGCATATAACAAACGAACCTTTATTGTATCCTCCCTTCAAGGTGGCCCAGGAATAATAGCATATAGGTAGAGCATGTCAATATAGATGGCATGTCATTTTTCTATACTCAGTGTGGGGGGGGGANAATACATATGTGTGTAACTGCATCACTTTGCTGTACAACTGAAACTAATACAACATTGTAAATCAACTACACTTTAAGAAAAAAAAGAGAGAATATATCCTTAAGAATTTTTAACTAAATTATACACAAGTAGTATCATGAATCAACATCATCTAAATGTCTGTCAAGCTCTACTTTGCCTATCCTGATTTAAATGTGTGTTTAACAATATTTACCAATCACAGGTTCTAAAAAGAAAATTAACAGCATGAGAAAATGATTGTATGAAGATTTAAATCATGCTTTTTGCTAATGTTTGTTGTTTTGGTTTTAAGAATAGTAATAATTTTAATGAAATAGTCATAAAGATTTCCCAGTTGATTCTTTGGGAAATGATTTGTTTCCAGAGTATTTTTTCCTAGAGCTAAATCTATATGTGATAAAGGTTCAGAAAAATGAACTAATGTAATACACAATATAGAAAGACAAGTGTCTTAAAAATCCATTTGAATTGGCTGAGTGATTCTGATAAGGCACACAAAGAACTGCCAAATTTTTTTCTTTGGGTTAAGATTAAAAACTAGCTGGGAATGAACAATGGCTCAGCATTTACCATGAAGTGTATCAAAACAATAAGAAACTGAGACAAGTAGTAAAACATAATACTGCTTAGCGTCACTTTCAGAAAAAAGAGAAGCCACATTGGGAATTTTGCTCCCTGCTTGTGTATATCATGTTATATCACACAATAAGAAATCTGCTGTGAATGCAGTAACAGAGAAAAGCCACTTAAACCCATCTATTGTTGTAGGCATATAACAAACGAACCTTTATTGTATCCTCCCTTCAAGGTGGCCCAGGAATAATAGCATATAGGTAGAGCATGTCAATATAGATGGCATGTCATTTTTCTATACTCAGTGTGGGGGGGGGAATCTATTTCATAAATGCATTTTAACAATATAGTAATTTTATATCATAAGCCTCTTAGGCCAGATTCTCCTAGCACAACACAAATAAGAATTTGTTGGCAACTATCTTGTGAATTTTGATTTCACAAAAACCTGATCTGGATTAATTGAGATTATAAAAAAGTGAATTTTCCCTAAGAGAACTGAAGCTGAGGTAAATTTATGAAGAGAGTCATCTTTCTGTTCCTCTGGTTCAGGCCACACTGTCCCTTATGGAAGGAAGACAGCTTTCAATGTGTCTTGGGGTGAACATTAGGAATCATGGGGCTGATTATCTGTGTGGCCTTCGAGGAGTTACTTATCTTCTCTGAGACTCAGTTTCCTCATGAATAAGGAAATAACTATCTTACAAGATAGTTGTGAAGCTCAGACATAACTTGTGATATTAATATATACATTGATTTACTAAAAGCAGAGAATACTTAGATCTGGTCGCAAGAATGAGAGAGATGAAATAGACATAGATGATAGATGAATGAATTGTTGTTGTTGCTGTTCAGTCGCTCAGTCGTGTCTTCTGAATCTTTGCAACCCCATGGACTGCAGCATGCCAGGCCTCCCAGAACTTGCTCAAACTCATGTCCAGTGAATTGGTGATACTATCCAACCATCTTGTCCTCTTTCAACCCCTTCTCCTCCTGCCTTCAATCTTTCCCAGCATTAGGGTCTTTTCCAATAATAAATGAATAAAGCAGTAGAATGCAGAAGCTGTAGCATTTTTGTTATCAATATTTAAAATATTTAATTCAACTTGGAAGTTCACCCATGGCTTACACACTCACCTCAAGGGTATTACTTTATTAATGTACACACAATAGTTTTCCATCTCAAATTACCTAACTTTTTCAACCCAAGTTTACATATGTGAAATATCCTTCTGGGAAAGTACTCATATATTTTAAGGACAATAGGAGGTGTTAAAGGCAACCCTCCTTATGTTTCAATGAGAGAATAATTTTTAGCTAGTCATAACTCTGTTCAAAACCTGAGGATTAACGGACAAAGCTGTTCAGTGCAAGGTATGACTTACAGTTTGCAGGCATTTGTGCAGTTAACACCTTAAGATTTTTTTTTGGTATGGCTGTATATTGATAGAGGCTAGCTGAATGTCAGTAAGTTATATGGCATGTACTCAGGCTGTGCAAACAGCCAAATTATCCATATTCATTATTTACACTTTAAATACCTTAAAAACTGACATTTGCATCAGGTTTTTACTCTGTCTTCCTTTCCCTTTATTTTATTAACCTTCCCTGCTCCCCAATATCTAAAAGCTAAAACATGGCAATGCTGTCCCTTATTACTTATCCGAGGGACATCCAGTCAACACATTTGGACAGCAAGGACTCAGCCCAAATTCAGTAAGTGAAATTTACCAACTAAGTGACATGTGACACTTGGGTCAAGTTACTGCCATACTCAACAGAATCAAATGGTCTCGTGAGCAAGAGTGTAGTCTTTATTTGCATTTCACCATTTCATTTCCCATCCAGTGGCAGAGCATAACTCCAAAGTCTTGTCTCTTTAGATTGTATGGGCCCACACTCATGGACTCAACCTTGTGTGTGCATGTGTGTGTGTGTGTGTGTGTGTGTGTGTGTGTGTATGTGCTTCTCAGTCATGTCCAACTCTATGCGACCCCATAGGCCATAGCTTGCCAGGCTCTGTCCATGGAATTTTCTAGCCAAGAATATTAGATTGGGCTGTCATTCCCTTCTCCAGGGGCCCTTCCCTACCCACGGATCAAACCCAGGTCTCCTGGTTTGCAGGAAGACTCTTTACCTCCTGAGTCACCAGGAAACTAGAGCCTACCTAGGCTACAGCTGTAGGCTGTATTACCTACAAATACTTAATGTGCTTAAGATGTGGGAATTCCCGACACAAAATGGTGAGTGTGGTGGATAAACCAAAATCCACACAGTTTCTTTAACTATATCCTGAATTTATTGCAAGGGAAGAAAGTAATGAGTAATTTGCAATGAAAAGAAAGTGCATCCAGAATTTATCTTGGCCCATCACTAATTTTCACTAGTGTTCAATATATCTTTTCTAAAAACAAGGTGGATTTTTGTTTAGCTAATGGGATACAGTCAGGAAAGACAAGCCTTCCCCCTCATCTCCCCTCCAAGAAACATAAAAGCTTCTGAATACAGGCTTTACTCTATAGCTTACACTATAATAAATCTTAAATAACTGCTTTAAGGCAATTTTATTTTATCTGTCTTCCTTAGATTTAAATGCCAAGACATTTTCATTATATGTTAAAGAAAACAAAATAAAATTATATGAACACGTTTGCTATGTTTTGCTATGTTCCTGATGGTCTGTGCCCTTAAATATTTTCCACATAAAAAATGCACTGACATCCTTCACCTGAGAACACATCATTGGATGAATTTTTGGAATTAATGAAAGTATAGTCTTCACCAGATTTTACTTGTTATTCTAGAATCCAAATTTACAAATGGAAATGAAAATCTTATACGAAAATTACTATTCAGAGTACAAATATGTGGCTCTTGTCCCAACTTTGTAATTGCCATTATTTCTTAGATTGTACATCACTGTCACTTTAAACATTAGTTTTGGGGTGTCCTTCATAAAAAGCATCACACATTTAAAAAATAAACTGCATCTCACACACACTGAATATAGATCAGTAACAATGGGAGATCACAGACTTAGGGAGCAAACTTACGGTTGCTGGGGGCAAGGGATAGTTAGGGAGTTTGGGATGGACCCTGTATACCCTGCTATACTTAAAATGGATAATCAATAAGGTCCTACTGTATAGCACATAGAACTCTGCTCAATATTATGTAGCTGCCAGGATGGGAGAGGAGTTTGGGAAAGAATGGATACATATATATATATATATATGAGTCCCTTTGCTATTCACTTGAAAATATCACAACATTGTTAATTGGCTATACCCCAAGACAAAATAAAAAGTTTAAAATCAGCAAAATGGGAGAAGTGTATACTACGTAATATCTGTAAGTAGTTTTAGATATATCAGCTCCTCTGGAGGTTATAAGCAAAGAACATAGTCTAAGCCATTGGCATAATTATATCTTTCCTTGGATATAGGGGAAAAAAAAATCTGATCATGAATCTATTTGATTTTATAGAACATTCAAGAATGCCTTGATTGCTGTAGAATTTTCAAAGGAAATTGACAATGGGTCTGCATTTAGATTTAAGAATGCTGGAACAGGTATTACCCTAGAAGGCTAAAGAATGATACCATCTAGGACGTTCTTATGTAGAAATAGAAGGATTACTCACTATTTAGCATGACATTCTATCTTACCCATTAAAACCAGTTTTAATAAATTACAGAACCATCCACGTCTTAATATTTGGTTAAACCCTTTCTGTTTAGAGAATCAGGAACATAGAGTTTGCTAGACAACGAATTGCTCTTAATCATAAATAGTGCAAATTCCATGTGACATGACTTGTTGGTCAACTGATATGCAACTACAAATACTTTAATACTTTTTTCAAAGATATTTAAAGAGCATTTCCTTTTAACCCCAGTGGTAATTTAGATGGGACTCCTGGGGAATCATCAGTGAAACAAACAAGAAAAACACAAGCTGTTAAAGTAGGTCAGCTATTTTTATCTCCACCAAAAATATTTATTTCTTTATAGCTCTCTTCCCGTGAATCAAGTTGTAGGTCGTTCATGTTGGCTCACACAAAGATGACCTCTCTAGGTAGCATTGTCTAGCCCTTTAATTGAACACAGATGTTCAATTTTCCTTTCTTCTTCTTTTTTTTTTTTGCATTGCTCCATAATTAATTCTGTGAGACTCTTGCCCTTTAACTTCATGTATAAAAAATTTCATAACACATTGAACAAGATAGAAGTTTTTCACTTTTACAATGGCACTACTTGCTTGGAATCTCTTCCATACCCCCTCTTTGCCCACATTTAAAAGTCAGTAAACAAAAGGGAAAATAAATGTCTGCAAAAGGGTCATCCTCAGGATGTATATAAATTTATTCTTTCACTTTGGGGATGTCACTCAGCAAATGACTTGAGATGGAAGATCAGCTAAAATGCAACACAGTTGTCCTCATTTTGACGCAAAGTACTGCAAAATGGAAGTCTATTTTATCTAAAGTTGAGGCAAAATCTCCAAATTTATCTATAGATACTGAAACTCAATTTTCTCTCTCTCTCACTGCATGTATGCCATTTGACTCTGTAGTAGGTAGAAGAACGTACTTATCCCCACCAAAGATGCCTGTGTTCTATTCCCCAGAATCTGAGAATGTGTTAGGCTATATTACAGTGGACTTTTAAGGTCTCAAGTATAATTAAGATTTCTAATTACTGACGTTGAGATGGGAGATAATCCTACATTATCTAGGTGGGCCCAAGATGGTCACAAAAATATTTAATAGTGGAAGAGAGAGGTAGAAGAAGTCAGACTAATACAATGTAAGATGAACCCAGCCCATCATTACTGGTATTGAAAGAATACGGGCAGACTCCAGAAGGTAGTAAAAGCCAGGAAATGGATTCTTCTCTAGAGCCTCCAGAAAGGCTTACAGCCTTGATGATATCTTGATTTTAACCCCATGAAACTTATTTCAAACTTCTGACTTCTGAAACAATAATATAAGAAATGTATATTGTTTTAAGGCACTAAGGTTATGATCCCTTAGAGCAGCAACAGAAAAATAATACAGATTTCTGGTCATCTCATACTATAATGTTGTCATATAATTGTGTCCTGCTTTAGTGGAGCAGGGGGTTTCAAACACATTGTGGAGTGATATTTTGGTAATAGTGGAGACAGAGAAGGCAAAATCCTAAGTTAGCCCAGAAAAGTTTCATGTCATCAAAGAACTGTCTCCTTAAATGTTGATTAAAAAAATACACACACCATGTTCACTGCAGCACTTTTTACAATAGCCAAGACATGGAAGCATCAACAGAGGAATGGATAAAGAAGATGTGAGGTACATATGTATACATAATGAACTATTATTCAACTATAAAAAATAATATAATGCCATTTTCAGTAACATGGATGAACCTAGAGATTGTCATATTAAGTGAACTAAGTTAGGCAAAGAGAAATATCATATGATATCACTTGTATGTGGAATTTTTTTTTAAAGGTGTAAATCAACTTATTTACACAAAAGAAATAGACCCAAAGACATAGAAAACAAGCTTATGCTTATTGAAGGGGAAAGGGAGGGAGGGATAAAGTTAGAAGGGTGGGATTAACATATATACCCTATTATATATAAAATAGATTATCATCAAGGACCTATCGTATAGCATACTATGCTCAAAACTATACTCAAAATGTTGGCGACCTGATGTGAAGAGCTAAGTCACTGGAAAAGACCCAGATGCTGGGAAAAATTGAGGGCAAGAGGAGAAGTGGGGGACAGAGAATGAGATGGGTGGATGGCATCACTGAGTCAATTGACATGAGTTTGAGAANTACTCAAAATGTTGGCGACCTGATGTGAAGAGCTAAGTCACTGGAAAAGACCCAGATGCTGGGAAAAATTGAGGGCAAGAGGACAAGTGGGGGACAGAGAATGAGATGGGTGGATGGCATCACTGAGTCAATTGACATGAGTTTGAGCAAAATCAGGGAGATAATAATGGACAGATAAGCCTGGCCTGCTGCAGTTCATGGAGTTGCAAAGAGTCGGACACAACTTAGCTACTGAACAACAACAACAATAAAGGAAAATAATCTGAAAAATAATATATACACATGCATGCTAAGTCGCTTCAGTCATGTCCAACTCTGTGCAACCCAATAGCCTGCCAGGCTCCTCTGTTCATGGGTTTCCCAGGCAAGAATACTGGAGTGGACTGCTGCACCCTTTCCAAATATCAGTGTGCTGTGTATCTGAAACTAACACGACATTGTAATCACTATATTTCAATCGGGCTTCTCTGGTGGCTCAAACAGTAAAGAATCTGCCTTCGGTGAGGGAGACCTTGAACCCACTCAGTTCAATTCCTGGATCAAGAAGATCCCATGGATAAGGGAAGAGGAGACACTAGAGGCGATCTCTTGCTTTTTCTAGCCGTGTGAGAATACAGCAAGCCTTTACCAGAACTTTCCATGCTGACACCCTGATAAGAAACTTCCCAGTCTTCAGAATTGTAGAAAAAATTTCTGTTTAAGCCAGAAAAAAAAAAAAACCTGCCTCCTTGAAAATTTTCTACTTCTATGCCTCTTTGCAGTGTTAACTATTGCAATAGATTGATATCATATAAAAATATGATGTAACTTTAGTACAATCTAAAGAAAAAAATAAGTATCATTTCAAAGGTCTTATTTTAATAAGATTTTCTTTTTACAAAACAGAAGAATGTATTTCAATATCCCTTGTAACTAAAATAAGATTAAAAACCATCCCAAACTCTTTGCTATAAATCTATCTACTGAATGTGTATATCTGTGTGTACACTACAAATCTACATTTATATGCTGTAAGTCATTTTTCTTGGAACTCTCACATAAATTTCTTTCCATTTTTGTTTTAACCAATTTCTGAAAGAGTAGAGATCACTCCGTTTCTATTTTCAAGTTAAGTGACTTTGTATTGGATTCTGCATATGATTTATTGCTTTTAGTTTAAATATGTGAAGTCATAAGAGAGATGGTTTAGCCTCGATGATTTTTGCATTTTAAGTCACTGGTAATCTGAATTCTAGGAATGGAAGAAAATTCAGAATTCACTGTCTTCTCTTTATGTAGACATCCACATTAGTGTTCTAGACTGATAGTGTCTTTCATCCCTGTTGCCTTTTCCAATTCTCCTGGGAAGACATTTTTATAGCACAGTAAAATAAGATGAAATTGTATTTCAAATATATAGCATTGTATTTTGCTCTGTCTAACTTTAATCTCTTGATTAATTTAAATTCAAATTCACTTCCTATTCTAGTCTTAATAGTATATGCTACATCTCTACATCTTCTGAATCATCCTTCTTCACATAAAATATTTTTAAGTAATCATCATCCTCCAACAGTAGTTTTGCCTTCTCCAGGCTTTTCTTTTTTTGGCTACCCTGAGTCTTTGTTGCTGCATGCAGGCCTTCTCCAGCTTCTTCCCCTTAGCTATATTTAGATTAATTGATGTACACTTAATGAACTCATAGGAAAAAAATATCCCATGGCTTGCTGTGGAGTGCTACTTGATTTTTTTCTCACACAGGAAATTTCTCTTGTTGGTTAAAACTAGTGTAACTAGTGAAAGACTTCAAAAATCAATTGTCCTTTTTACTTTTATCTTCTGATGATTTGACAAATTTTTCTAATATGTTTTTAGGGGCAATAGTTAAGATAGGAAGCCCCCTAATTTCCAAGACTGTTGTTCAAGTAACTTAGAGATATATTTGATTTAAACTTTTATTTTATATTAGTAGAGTTTAATAATGCTGTGTTAGATTCAGGTGTACAGAAAATGATTCAGCTATACATGTATCTATTCTTTTTCACAGGGAACTCTTCTCAATATTTTGTAATAATCAATTTGGAAAAATAATTAGAAAGAGATGACTTTCAAATGTATTAATTCTTATATGGGGATATTTATCTGAAGTTCCAGAAGTTGCTCAAAAAGATATAGAATGCATATGCATAGATGTCCTAATTTCAAAATTATCTATACTTATGAAAAAAAATGGAAATGAACTTATTGTTGTATAAAGTGAAATACTGGGCCAGGTACTCTTTAAAATTATTTTGAGCAATTAAATTTAAAATCCAACTTTTATCTTAGGAATAAAAAAGATATATTTAATATGCACTCTTAAAATGAACTAAAGTGAGATAGAAGTATCTATTTTATCTGTAAAAGTATTAAGCATATTAAATATATCTGCTGGATATATAAAAAGAACAAAGAACTAATGAATTAAAGTGAAAAATAACAATTCTTTACTTGCAAATTTGTCTTTATTCATGCTATATGTTTGAAATTACTGTAGCTCATATCCTGGTGATACCTAAACAAATTTCTGAAGAACTATAATTAGAAAATATTGTATGATATGAAAATAAATCTCAGTAAATTTAGTGAAGCCCATGAATTTTTTTCCCCTTCAAAACATCCTATTTACTGTATTCTAGTTACTAGAATAGTTCTAAGCTTGACCTTAATGATGATGTCATGAAATAATTTNAAAATATTGTATGATATGAAAATAAATCTCAGTAAATTTAGTGAAGCCCATGAATTTTTTTCCCCTTCAAAACATCCTATTTACTGTATTCTAGTTACTAGAATAGTTCTAAGCTTGACCTTAATGATGATGTCATGAAATAATTTAAGTGCTAACCCTTTAATGTTTTTGATTATATTTTTCTTCCTTTTATATTCCTTTTACATGTATTTGGCAATCTTTAGAGATGAGAATAGAGTGGTAGTTTTCAAACAATAGCTAATATTGGCTCCAATTATAAACTGGAACAGAATTCCCTTCAAGGAAACTTGTCTCTACCCTGAAGGCTGAGTAGGTGTAATTGAAGAGAAATGAAATACTTTTAACTATTAAAATTTACTTCTGGCTTACAAGATTAAATTAAATGCTTTTGCACCTTTTCAATAATTGCTTTTCAATATTCAGATTTTCAGCACTTATTCTACTAGCCATTGGCAGCCCAACTGTCCTAAGGTAGACAGGCAGAATATATACATTTTCGTATATATTCTTCTCCATGTCGGAGAATTGCAATACAAAGAGAACACATACACACAGCTTCCTTTGACCAATGGTATCTGTACATCCTTTTTCCTAATATATTAAGACCTCTTTTTTTCTGTGTGTATTCTCAAAGTGCATTTGTCACAGAAAATTGGCCAGTGAAATTTATTAACATCCATGTGATGAAATAGCTACTGACAAATTCAGAAGACTTTCTTCCAGGAAATACAGTTGAGTAATTGAAAGATGTGATAATTCTTTCTCATTCCCAGTTTGCATGAAAATTGTTCCGGGAAAAACGGGTTCAGCTGTTATCGTGCCTGTCAGAGTCTTCCCATGGGAAGTGTGGATTCTCAGTGACACTCTGATATGTGGGGGCACGTGAGATGGATCGCAGTCAGACCTTGAACTTCAAATTAGTGGACAATGGCTCTGTGGAGATACCAACTAATTTCCTCCCTACAGGAATATTGTACAGTGTGACAGGCCAAGAGCATCCATTATTTTTAATTGGAGAGAAAAATGACACAGTTAGAGTGACACACCACATATCCACGGCCTAACTTTGTGATAGGAGGAAACATGCTAGCAAAGCGGACCTGGTTTTGTATTCAGCTCCTTTTCACACCGACCGGAAGAGATGAGGAGAGAAACGTCTAAATGTCAGACAGTCGGTGAGAAGGAGACTGCTGTTTCTCAGCAGAGGTAATTGGATGGACCTTTCTCAACCCTGGACCAGGGAGTGAAGGCGCCTTCCAGGTAACCATGCCCTTTATTCTGTTTTCAAGAGTCATAGACCAATGTACGTTCTCAAAAAGGAGCTCCTGGTCAATGATTAAATATTTATCATAGGCAGAAGCTAGCAGTGGGACCAAGTGCCTCCAATTAGGTACAACAGAGGGTTATAAGTGGCTACAGAACAAGTATCAATATTTTAAAAGGGAGGAGCAGGTTAGAGCAATGAGGTCACAAATCTTTATTTCTCCTCATAAACCCATTACTGAAGATATTGTTTTCTGGTAAGCATTAACACTCACTTATCTTCTGAACTATTGACAAGCCTTTGGTGGTGAAAGTGTTAGTTGCTAAGTCGTGTCCACCTCTTTGCAACCCCATTGCAAGGGGCTGTATATTNCTTTTATATTCCTTTTACATGTATTTGGCAATCTTTAGAGATGAGAATAGAGTGGTAGTTTTCAAACAATAGCTAATATTGGCTCCAATTATAAACTGGAACAGAATTCCCTTCAAGGAAACTTGTCTCTACCCTGAAGGCTGAGTAGGTGTAATTGAAGAGAAATGAAATACTTTTAACTATTAAAATTTACTTCTGGCTTACAAGATTAAATTAAATGCTTTTGCACCTTTTCAATAATTGCTTTTCAATATTCAGATTTTCAGCACTTATTCTACTAGCCATTGGCAGCCCAACTGTCCTAAGGTAGACAGGCAGAATATATACATTTTCGTATATATTCTTCTCCATGTCGGAGAATTGCAATACAAAGAGAACACATACACACAGCTTCCTTTGACCAATGGTATCTGTACATCCTTTTTCCTAATATATTAAGACCTCTTTTTTTCTGTGTGTATTCTCAAAGTGCATTTGTCACAGAAAATTGGCCAGTGAAATTTATTAACATCCATGTGATGAAATAGCTACTGACAAATTCAGAAGACTTTCTTCCAGGAAATACAGTTGAGTAATTGAAAGATGTGATAATTCTTTCTCATTCCCAGTTTGCATGAAAATTGTTCCGGGAAAAACGGGTTCAGCTGTTATCGTGCCTGTCAGAGTCTTCCCATGGGAAGTGTGGATTCTCAGTGACACTCTGATATGTGGGGGCACGTGAGATGGATCGCAGTCAGACCTTGAACTTCAAATTAGTGGACAATGGCTCTGTGGAGATACCAACTAATTTCCTCCCTACAGGAATATTGTACAGTGTGACAGGCCAAGAGCATCCATTATTTTTAATTGGAGAGAAAAATGACACAGTTAGAGTGACACACCACATATCCACGGCCTAACTTTGTGATAGGAGGAAACATGCTAGCAAAGCGGACCTGGTTTTGTATTCAGCTCCTTTTCACACCGACCGGAAGAGATGAGGAGAGAAACGTCTAAATGTCAGACAGTCGGTGAGAAGGAGACTGCTGTTTCTCAGCAGAGGTAATTGGATGGACCTTTCTCAACCCTGGACCAGGGAGTGAAGGCGCCTTCCAGGTAACCATGCCCTTTATTCTGTTTTCAAGAGTCATAGACCAATGTACGTTCTCAAAAAGGAGCTCCTGGTCAATGATTAAATATTTATCATAGGCAGAAGCTAGCAGTGGGACCAAGTGCCTCCAATTAGGTACAACAGAGGGTTATAAGTGGCTACAGAACAAGTATCAATATTTTAAAAGGGAGGAGCAGGTTAGAGCA
Source organism: Raphicerus campestris (assembly GCA_006410735.1). Lineage (NCBI taxonomy): Eukaryota > Metazoa > Chordata > Mammalia > Artiodactyla > Bovidae > Raphicerus > Raphicerus campestris. The sequence goes on from SJYW01008574.1 coordinate 204,150, forward strand.
ATGAGGTCACAAATCTTTATTTCTCCTCATAAACCCATTACTGAAGATATTGTTTTCTGGTAAGCATTAACACTCACTTATCTTCTGAACTATTGACAAGCCTTTGGTGGTGAAAGTGTTAGTTGCTAAGTCGTGTCCACCTCTTTGCAACCCCATTGCAAGGGGCTGTATATTGTCAAGGCTGTATATTGTCACCCTGCTTATTTAACTTATATGCAGAGTACATCGTGAGAAACGCTGGGCTGGAAGAAACACAAGCTGGAATCAAGATTACTGGGAGAAATATCAATAACCTCAGATATACAGATGACACCACCCTTATGGCAGAAAGTGAAGAGGAGATAAAAAGCCTCTTGATGAAAGTGAAAGAGGAGAGTGAAAAAGTTGGCTTAAAGCTCAACATTCAGAAAACGATCATGGCATCCAGTCCCATCACTTCATGGGAAATAGATGGGGAAACAATGGAAACAGTGTCAGACTTTATTTTTTTGCATTCCAAAATCACAGCAGATGGTGACTGCAGCCATGAAATTAGAAGACGCTTACTCCTTGGAAGAAAAGTTATGACCAACCTAGACAGTATATTCAAAAGCAGAGACATTACTTTGCCAACTAAGGTCCGTCTAGTCAAGGCTATGGTTTTTCCTATGGTCATGTATGGGTGTGAGAGTTGGACTGTGAAGAAGGCTGAGTGCAGAAGAATTGATGCTTTTGAACTGTCGTGTTGGAGAAGACTCTTGAGAGCCCCTTGGACTGCAAGGAGATCCAACCAGTCCATTCTGAAGGAGATCAGTCCTGGGTGTTCTTTGGAAGGAATGATGCTAAAGCTGAAACTCCAGTACCTTGGCCACCTCATGTGAAGAGTTGACTCATTGGAAAAGACTCTGATGCTGGGAGGGACTGAAGGCAGGAGGAGAAGGGGACGACTGAGGATGAGATGGCTGGATGGCGTCACGGACTCAATGGACGTGAGTCTGAGTGAACTCTGGGAGATGGTGATGAACAGGGAAGCCTAGCGTGTTTCGATTCATGGGGTCGCAAAGAGTCGGACATGACTGAGCGACTGAACTGAACTGATGGGAACCACAGCGGCTTTCCAGGTGGCGCCTGTGGTAAAGAACCTGCCTACTAATGCAGGAGATGTTAGAGATGCAGGTTCGACTCCTGGGCCAAGAAGATTCCCTGGAGGAGGGTATAGCAACCCACTCCAGTGTTCTTTCTTGGAGAATCTCATAGACACAGAAGCCTGGCAGGCTACAGTCCATAGGGTAACAAAGAATGGGATATTACTGAAGTGACTTAGCATGCACACATGATGACCACAGTATAGTCAGCCTTCTGAATCAAAGAAAAAACAATACTCATTTCATGAAAACACTATCTTTACATCCTGCAAGGATATAAAAATAATATAAACAGGACAAAATGACCAGAGAGTACCCAGAAAAGGAAAAAAAAGTACAGCGTAACCATCCAGAAAAGAACTTTGATGATGTTACATTTCAGAGTTAAGAGTACAGCTGCATTTATATGATAGAAAGTCAATAAAAACTTGTATTTTAAGGACAAAATCCAGATGTTTCATACCCTACATGTCAACAGTTTTTCAATCTAATTTTATAATATAATTATTAGGTTAATGTAAGTTGATCTATCTAGCATGACTCATAGTGTATCATCATCTAAAAACACGAGAATAACATCCTATGCCTCACAGAGACAGTCTCCATAATAAAGGAGATTGTATGTGATCACAACTAGTCCTCTGTCTGAAACCTAGGTGTTCGATGCATGTTGGTTTATGCCTCGTCCTCCTTTCCTTAGCACAGATCTGCTTGCTTGGATGGCTAGTTTTTCACAACTATTTTTCTATAAAAATCATTACATAAATGATCTACTAGGCTGCCCTCTAATTGCCAAAAATCTAGCATGTCAACTTATACTAATTTGATAACTCAGCCAATACTTTCTCAATTTTCTGGATTTCTCTATATAATATTGGACCCAGCCATGGCCAATTCAGATATAAAAAGTCTCATGTTGATAATAAAATGGTGATAAATAATAATATCTAATTCATCTAGTTTTAGGCTCCACTTCCTAATGGCTGACACTAAACTTTTGTTCTCCTCGTGTTGTAATTCAGGGTTGATTTTGTTAAGTCTCAGGAAACAATGATATGTATTCCCACTGCCACACGGAGAAAACATGGTGTATTGAGGAAGTTTATTTCTATTTATTTTCTTCTTAGTATGCTTCTCACAAGTTAGATGGTAACTCCCAGAGATATTATCAAGCCCCATACATGAAAAATTTCAACTTGGAACTATTATGTATGATAATTTATGTGAAAATAATCAAGTATTATTTTATATATGTTATGAAATATGGAACTATCAAAATATATTAAATATATGTATGAAACATATTGCTAATTAACACTAATCTATGCCAGTCAGTTCTTCATTATTCTTATCTGTCAGTGTTCTGTCTGACGAATGACCATTTCCTCAAGGTGAAGTGCCTTGCACCAAGGGCAAAGACTGCTTCAAAGGATAGAACAGTTTGTGTGACTCTTCAATATCTGTGTAATAATAAATGTACCACATTTGGTAAAATATATCAGAAGAGCTCAGTTTTTAAAAAAGGTACTGCCCTCCTTCCTATAACCATGAAGTTTACCAACATCTACCAAGAACATAACACAAAATTCAAAAAAAAAATTGACATTGGTGGAACAAATTGACTTAGCTTAATGCATAACAGAGACAAAGATAAATTTCCTACTTCTTTTGCTTTGTTCATTCATCAACGGTTTTCCCCCTTTATTTTGTGTAATGAGCAGTGCACATATTATGGTGATGAGGATAAGTTAGCAGTTGTCCTTTTTAACTGGCATCACGATAGTTAACCCAGTTCCAACAAGCACCCCTGTAAGTATGCATTTGGCAGTTTTGTTCAGCAGCCAGTAAATCAGTGAGTCAAGGAGAGGGCAGTGAAGCTTAACTGCTGCATTTGGTAAACGATTAGAGGAACAGTATGTGCATTGTGGAATCTGAAATGACTCTTGTTACCAGTTCTGTGTTCATGTGATTCTTGGAACAGTAGATGAAACTGAAGTTGAGATGCCTTTCAAGAAAAAAATGTCCGATTTAAATAAATTTAAATAAAAATAGTCTTCTTGAAGTCATAATGCATTCTACTTAACTAACAAGTCACTATTGATCCAAAAAAATGTATATATGTCATATTTCATAGAGTGTATAAATTGAAACTGAATGGAAATATTTATCATCCTGAAATGATTCAGGTTGAAATAAACCCCTAATATTGCACATGTTCCCTGGTTACTTGAAAATGTGAAAGATTTGCATGAGTCACAAGTTGAGCTCTCAGGATCTTTACTTAGGAACAAACCACAGTGACAGAAGAAGATCGTTTATATGGCTGCCCTCTCCTTCTGAGTCATTGTATCTGAACAGAATATTTACAGTGAGTAGCAGTGCTTAAATTTAGGTACATTTAGGTCAAAGTTATATGAACAAAAGAATAGCTGGAGGGCCCTGATAGAATGTAAAGTGTGGAATCTGTCCTGTATGCATGCATTTTAAGGGTGGGTGGCCCCATGATAAGCCATGCAAGACCTGAGTAAGCCGGCTCCCAGAAATCAATGCCATGACTGCAATCATCCATCATCTCTAACTCAGGCAGGATGCAATCAATGGTAATCCATCTCTTTCCTATTGGATAATTGATTTTTTAGAAAATTTGTGGGATTGATCTTTTTTCATTTTAAGAAACTGTCATTGCATGATACAGTAGTTTTAAGGATTGAGGGAGAAAGGGGTGTAGTTGTTTCAGTAAAATTCTGATGACTAGGTTGAATCATGCTCTCATTCATAATTAGCCCTAGGAAAAATTACGAAGTTTGTGTCTTGGATATTTTCCTGCATTCCCATTTTGACTATTTCTCCCTCATATGAAACCTTGCATAATCCCTTCTAGGTGCTTACCAAGTTTTCCTTTTGTTTCAATTAACTCCCGTTTAATTATTTGCTATTAAAGATGTTCCGAATCTTGACAACTCTCAATTCCAGCCCGGAAGCCTCTGATTTCTGTCAGACTTTGCAAACAAATCTAGGCCTCAGCTGAAGACCCAAAAGGTACCTCTGCATAGACGTTACCCTGCTCCCAAAATCTCAGGTCACTTTGGCCTGCAGTGGCTTGAGGCAGGATTTTGGATTCCCAGCCAGAGACTGAAATGAGAACACTGCATCCTAGCCCCTAGACCATGGCAAGGGTGTCTGCCTTGTAGAAATGAATTCCCACAAAGTGACGTAAAGTAGTGAAATAAAAATGTTTACTAGTACACAAAATGGTACCTGTAATAGACTCACACAGGCAGACTCAGAGTCAAGCCCTCGAGGTAGTTTACATCACTTATATAGGGCATTTCTTCTGGATTTTCTGTGGCCAGTCATCTTGCTTTGCCTGGTTCTGAGTCTTTATTGGCTTATCTCAAGGTCCTCCCTTGTGGCTCAGATGATAAAGAATCCACCTGCATTGCAAGAGACCCATGTTCAATGGAAATGGCAGCCCACTCAAGTATTCTTGCCTGGATAATCCATGGACAGAGGAGCCTGGCTGGCTACAGCCCATGGGGTAGGAAAGAGTCAAGCACAACTGAGTGACTAAGCACCTAACAAGGTCCTCCCTTGTGCATACATACATCTCTTAGCCAAAGTGAATTCTAGTGAAGAAGCCTATGGGTAAGTCAACATCACTTACAGTGGGGTGGCACCTGCTCCCGTTTGACCTTTTAAGAGTCTTTTTGCTCAAGTGTAGTCAGGAAGAGACCTGAAGACCCTGATGCTGGGAAAGATTGAGGGCAGGAGGAGAAGGGGATGATAGAGGATGAGATGGTTGGATGGCATCACCTACTCAATGGACATGCTGCTGCTACTGCTGCTAAGTCACTTTAGTCGTGTTTGACTCTGTGTGATCCCATAAATGGCAGCCCATCAGGGCTCTGCCATCCCTGGGATTCTCCAGGCAAGAACACTGGAGTGGGTTGCCATTTCCTTCTCCAATGCATGAAAGTGAAAAGTGAAAGTGAAGTCACTCAGTCGTGTCCAACTCTTTGTGGCCCTGTGGACCTCAGCCTACCAGGCTCCTCTGTCCCTGGGATTTTCCAGGCAAGAGTACTGGAGTGGGTTGCCATTGCCTTCTCCACAATGGACCTGGGTTTGGGTGAACTCCGGGAGTTGGTGATGGACAGGGAGGCCTGGCATGCTGCGGTTCATGGGGTCACAAAGAGTCGGACAGACTTCCCTGGTGGCGCAGACAGTAAAGTGTCTGTTTACAATGCAGGAGACCCGGATTTGATCCCTGGGTTAGGAAGATGCCCTGGAGAAGGAAATGGCAACCCACTCCAGGACTATTGCCTGGAAAATCCCATGGACAGAGGAGCCAGGTAGGCTACAGTCCACCGGCTCGCAGAGTCGGACACAACTGAGTGACTTCACTTCACTGAAGAGTTGGATATGACTGAGCAACTGAACTGAACTGAACTGATAGGAAGGTCTACTTGATTCCAAGAATGAGGAGTCTCTTTATCTCTCATCTGGGCAAAGCTCAGTTTCTCCTCCATCTTGCTGTTGTCTTTGCCTTAAAGTATCTGTCCTGAGGCGAAGAACTCCAGTTGCTCAGCCTGAGGCTCATCTAACTCCTGCCTCACCCACAGCTCCTTTTTCTCTGGGTCCAGGCTCCACAAATTCCATGGACCTCCACAAGCCTGAACTCAAATTTCTGCCTGCTTAGCTTAGGTGGACTTAGTTATCTTAGACTCCTGATTTTCATGTGGGCTCCATCTTCTTGTGCCATGGTTGAGAGAGTTCCTCAAGGCAGAAATTCTTGTATCAGTTAACTGTGTTTTTGAAAAAAAGATGTTTTGCCATAGTAGCTACCATGAGGTGTAAAACTTTCTGCAAATACAATGGATTTTGCTTTCTTTAGCAGTAGGGTTTAAGGAAAAATTTTGCTACCATTTTGAGGATGGAGATAAATATATATAGTCAACTCTGAATATACACTGGAAGGACTGATGCTGAGGCTGAAGCTCCAGTACTTTTGGCCACCTGATGTGAAGAGCCAACTCACTGAAAAAAATCCTGATGCTGAGAAAGATTGAGGGCAGGAGTAGAAGGGGGTGACAGAAGATGAGATGGTTGGATGGCATTGCTGATTCAATGGACTTGAGTTTGATGAACTCCAGGAGATAGTGAAGGACAGGGAAACTTGGCATGCTACAGTTCATGGGGTTGCAAAGAGTTGGACACAATTTAATGACTGAATAACAACAGCAATATATATATGTATATATACATAAGATATACATATGGATAGCTAGATTCTATATCTCAGATATCTCAGTACAGGCTTCCCTGGTGGCTCAGATGGTAGTCTGCCTAAAGGAAGGAGACCTGAATTGGCAAGATCCCCTGGAGAAGGGAATGGTTACCCACTTCAGAATCTTGGCTGGAGAATACCATGGACAGAAGATCCTGGAGGCTATAGTCCATGGAGCAAAGAATTGTACAAGACTGAGTGACTAACGCTTTCACAATCTTAATATATATATTGATGTATGCATATTATCAAATATATAAATTGTAATATTCCATTTGTAAGTTAGTAAGTTAAGATGACACAAATATTTTGGTTAGGATATTTTGGTTAGGATATCTTGAATTATCTCAAAGGTATTGCCTTCTTTAGCGTAAAACAAAAATGCTAATTGCTGTATGATATAATCAGGCTAAACTGTGTTGGCCCAGGCTATTAGATTACCCACAATGACTTGGGTTAATCAGGACAAACCTCTGAGGCTGAGTTAGGGGTGAGGGCAGTCTCTCTGAAATGTGCATACTCCATGATAGAGAGGTGATACCCAAAGGACAGTTGAGGTACTGGATGTTGGCTTGGCAATAATGTTTAATTTAAAGTAGTGTGAACATCTTCACACTGAATAACTAGGAAGTATTTTCCTGATCTAGAGAAGAAGGAGCAAGCACATTATTGTTACTTTATGTATTAAAAACTAAGCATAATGGTACTTAACAGTAAATGTCAAGTGACATTAAACTGAATGCTTCAGTTGACATATATAAATACCCATTTACAACTACTGTGAATCACAGAAGGGAAAGTAATTGTTAATTAAGATGACATTGTTATAGGTGTTCCTGAATTCCTGCAAACATGTTTAATGTTTATGCTATTACACAGACAATATAATGGCATTTATGTTCTTCTCATTAGGAAATCCATTTTCAATTATTTTCTTTTTCAATAAATTACTGCCCTAAATTGTGAAATCTACTTTCATCTAGAAGTAAAACACAAATTTATAAAGAAATAGACACAGGTTGTGGAGGTAAGAAGATAAGATTTGAAGCATCAAATAATCAACAAAAGAGACATGGAGATTATTTCTAAAGCACAAAGCAAAGCTGGCAGCCAAAAAATTAAATGCCATTCTAGAGAAAACATAACTTCCTGAGAATTGCAATGATGATACATAAAGTAAACTTTGAACATACTTATTATCGAAGACTAAGAGTTTTATGTAAACAGAGTTAAGGATTATGACCTGGAAAATTACAGACCCCAAGGATAAGAACAAACTTAGATAAAACAGTCATGGTTTTGGGAGCCCAAAGAATCAAATATTATAGACTGTTGTTTGAACAAATGATTTCATTCTCAATGTGCTACTCATTAAAATTAAACTGAATTTATATAATTTTCTAAGTTACATTTGATACGGCAAGATTGTCCATAGATGTGAGCATATTTTCTTGTTGTTCAGTTCTTAGTCCTGTTTGACTCTTTGTCACCCAAAGAACTGCAGCATGCCAGGCTTCTCTGTCCTTCACTGTTTCCAGGAGTTTGCTCAAACTCATGTCCATTGATGCCATCCAACCATCTCATCCACTGTTGCCCCTTTCTCCTCTTGCCTTCAATCTTTCCCAGCATTAGGATCTTTTCCAATGAGTTGTCTCTTCACATACGGTGGCCAAAGTATTGAAGCTGCACCTTCAGCATCAGTCCTTCCAATGAAAATGAAATCCATTACAAAATCATCTATAATGAATTTGTTGAACATCTTTGAGCACACATCTCATGAGTACATTCAGTGGAGACAATTAGTGCATCCTAAAATAGTACTACCACTGCTAATATTTTACAAGTACCTGCTAGGTTCATTTAGGTTAAATGCCACCGAGAAGGGTATGGATATTAACATTTCTTTTCATAAGACAAAGTTTTCCAAATAATTATATTTTTAATTATTTCTCCCCTATTCTGAACACTTCCATAAATCCAAGTACCTGCAGGATGTTGGAAAGCTGTAAGAACTCTCTATATTCAGGATCTGAGCAAGCTGGTGCTGAAAGACTCAGAGACCATTTCATTAACAGCTGGATCTACTCCTGCTCCTGCTTTCAACCCTCTTCAAGTATTTGTGGTCTTTCTGTGAGAATATCATAGATGCCTTTGTTTAGAAAACATTGGGTGTCATTTATTTCAACATTGAAATCTGCTTAACTCTAGGGAAAATTCTCTAGGCATTTCTAACCCCCTTCATAAATATTTCATGTTAATTTTACCTGTAGTTTCAAAAATTCCAGGTTAGAATTCAGAGAAACCTAGTGTAAATTTTCCAGCTTGTGCCTTATACAGGTGCTTTAACCTCCATAGTTGTGTGATGGTTTGAAAGATAACCCTTGGGCTTCTGTTTCTTCATTTAGAAAGTAAAAATAATTTTACTAACTCTAAGGCTGTTGTATAGTTTAAATAAGTTAATTCATAGAGAATTCACAATATTCAGTTCAGTCACTCAGTCGTGTCCGACTCTTTGCAACCCCTTGAATCGCAGCACACCAGGCCTCCCTGTCCATCACCATCTCCCGGAGTTCACTCAAACTCATGTCCATTGAGTCGGTGATGCCATCCAGCCATTTCATCCTCTGTTGTCCCCTTTCCCTCCTGCCCCCAATCCCTCCCAGCATCAGAGTCTTTTTCAATGAGTCAACTCTTCACATGAGGTGGCCAAAGTACTGGAGTTTCAGCTTTAGCATCATTCCTACCAGTCATATAATAAGTGCTCAACAAGGACTGATAAAGCAGTCATATTATTTAGCATCCAAATGGAAACAACTTTGAGATTCAGGTGATACAACTCATGGCATACCATGACAGAGGGTACAAAATGGAACCACGCAGAGCAAATGGGGTTGTATGGTCATCTTTCTTATTTGCTATAATAGCTAAGAAATCAAGTCCTTCAGTGTAGCATTTATGATTCAGCACTCCCAACTGAACTTGTGTGAGTCTATCAAATATCTATTTTATTTCCCAGTATGAATGTCCATGAATGGTAGTCCTTCTGACTTGCTTGCCAAAAAATAGTCACCTGCAACTTAGTGAAACCATATCATTCCTACTATGAGAGACTTCAGACAGGAGATCACAGAGGTTTAAAATATCCATGGAAGAGATTGGGCATAGTCAGGGCCTCAAAGACTGGACAGAATTTTGAACAGAATTTGAAGGAAAAAGAGGGCATTTCTCGGGAAACAATGCCCAAGAGTATGTACTGATACCAGAGCACATTATACAGTCACAGAGTAGGCTATTAGTAGGGGGTATGTTTTTCCAGGTAAAGTGAAGTTTGATTACAAACGGACTGAATGAAACAGAAAATTTGGGATTTAGTGAAACAAGGAATCTATATTTTAGGTGTTTCAATCTGGAGAACTACATCACGACTATATTCTAGAAAGCTGCAATACTCTACAGGAAGACAATGGTTGAAACACAAATCTGATCCTTATTAAAAAGTCATCTTGTTACTTCAAATCTGGAATCAAGGGCATTGAAAATTACTCTTCTTTTGTACATTTTCTCATAATCTACTTCCAATTTGTTTTGGGCCAATTATTTAAGGGTCATCCTTGCTGCTTATTTTTATGTGTCCTGTTAACTGATACAGCACATATTTTATCCTTAGATTCTTAGCCCTACACATTCATGTCAGGGAAGAGTGCCGGAAAACAAAGAGATTAATTTTATAAGCTCAGTGTAGCTATTTCTCCAATATTCAATTTAGGGAGAGAATTTTACATGAATTTCTGCAAAGTACTGATTGAATATCCACCTGGTAAGTCTTTAGCATTATCTAATTTCTTCCCATCGTGTATGATGCTGCTGAGACACCTCGGGGATTGTTTGAATAACATCGTTGCTGCAGGCCATGGAAAATTCTGTGCACTGATTTCCATACATGTTTGGTTACAGCTGGTTCTGATTTGGGTGTTTTGGGGTTTTCCAATGCAATTACTGCCAATTTTATATATACCAAATGTGTCTGCCTTTTTCTGTTTCAACTAAAGTCTTTTAAAACTAGAGTTTAAAAAGTGAATACTGTGATGAGAAAATAAAAATGCCCAGATAAACTGAAGGAAACTCAGAAAGACCTGGGTGGTGGGGGGAGACATTATAATGTTTTCCTGAGCAGAAACTATTACTGCTGCTGCTGCTAATAATAATAATAATGAAAACAAAACAACAAAAAAGTAATTTCTTTTTTATGTTCAAGATTCTATTAGATTCCTATGTGTACTTTCATCTCAAGTGTTTCATTGGAGAGAATGATTATTTTCCTTTTCTGCAGAAAGAATTCTCCCACCAAGAACATGATATATTTTGCCCGGACCTGACAGAGTCATCCTTTTCTCTCAGTCTTGCAGTCACTGTGGCTTCTGTTCGATCTCAGTAACTCTGAGACTGACCCCCCCCCCCCCCCCCCCCCCCC
>SJYW01008574.1:244834-268928 GCA_006410735.1 Raphicerus campestris
GATATATTTCAGGTTCATTCACATTTCACTGGGCAAAGCCTGTCTGACTTCCATGTCTCAGGGAGGTATAATTCTCTCACAAGAAGAGGAAGCATGTGATGGTGAACAGTAATAAAATTTGACACACATCATGCGATGTAGAAGATTATGATTATTCCTTCATGTTCACACAAAATTTTAAAGTCAATTTTTTCCCTAGAGGCTAAATCAAAAAAAGTAGTTTCAACTAGTGGTATTGCTGGTAATATTTAGCTCATTATTAGTAAGTAATGATTGTTGACTCCATGCTGGGCACAGTGCTAGTGCTCTCCATTCAAAACTAGTATTAGTTCTGATAAAATGACACCTCTATTTTTCGGTAAGGACCTGCGACACCTTAATGTCCAGGTCAGTTGTCTAAGGAAATACAGAAAATAAATGATAGCATCTGAGATTATACCCAGGCAGACTATTTTTCTTAATCCATCTGAACCTTGCTACTGCTAAGCCACTTCAGTCATGTCTGACTCTATGCGACCCCATAGACTGGACGATGCAGCCCACTAGGCTCCTCTGTCCCTGGGATTCTCCAGGCAAGAACACTGGAGTGGGTTGCCATTTCCTTCTCCAATACACGAAAGTGAAAAGTGAAAGTGAAGTCACTCAGTCATGTCCAACTCTTAGCGACCCCATGGACTGCAGTGCACCAGGCTCCTCCATCCATGGGATTTTCCAGGCAGGAGTACTGGAGTGGGGTGCCATTATAGGTCATAAAACCAATAAAATAAAATAATTGAACAAGATGATTTCTAAGTTATCCTTGGTTTTGAAAATCTGTATCACTGTCACACTCATAATATATGGTGGATTTGTTGGTTTCCTTACTAAGTCATGTCCGATTCTTGTGACCCCAAGCACAGTAACCAATTCCTTCTCCAATCATAATATATATTGGCTTTCAAATGGATGAGTTTAGACTTTATAGAGTAAATATATCTTTGACTAATTATTAAAACATAAGCCATCTCTTCTGAATCTGTTTCGATGCCCAGAAATAAACTCTGTAGGCCCATGAGAAAATGGCATTGATTCACCAAGTCTTAAGTTTCTTTTTTTTTTTTTTAATACTTTATTCTATTTTACAGTACTGTATTGGTTTTGCCATACATTGACATGAATCATCCACAGGTGTACATGATCTCCCCGTGCCGAAGCCCCCTCCCAGCTCCCTCCCCACCCTTTCATACGTTTCACTTCCTAGCACAATTCTAGGCAAAGAAGAGGTACTCAATCAATCTTTATGAAATAGAATGAGAATATGAATTAATAAAAAAATGCCTGATGAAATACATATATAATTACTCTCTCCTTAGGTCCAAATACATATATAAGGGAAAGTAAAAGTGAAGTCGCTCAGTTGTGTCCGACTCTTTGCGACTCCATGGACTCTAGCCCACCAGGCTCCTCTCCCATCTGTGGGATTTTCCAGGCAAGAGTACTGGAGTGGGTTGTGATTTCCTTCTCCAGGGGGATCTTCCTGACCCAGGGATCGAACCCCAGTCTCCTGCATTTCAGGCAGACCCTTTTACAGTCTGAGCCACCAGAGAAGTCAATGTGCTATATTCAGAACCACAAAACACCAAAATATATTGAAGGACTAATAGCTATTAACAGCAATATAGCCATGGTAGTTTTTCTTTATCATTTTCCAGCAAATAACTGAGCACTAACAGGCTCAGCAATAGGTCTGAAAAAGAAAATCTTTCAGAAAAGTTATGCCCTAATAGTTGCGATTATTGGAAAACCAAGAATCAAGTGACAGAAATGTATAAAAGTAAATTAAAGCTTTATTTATGAGGAATTGGATATAAAACATAAATAAAATTTAAAAATGACAGTTTCTTTAACACTTCCTATCAATTATATTTTATACAAATTATAGACATTTACATCTAATTTTTATATCATATATCAATGTGCATTACATATGTCATATGTATTCTATATGTATAATATATATAACAGGAACAAGCAAATGGAAAATATGATTAAAGAAATTATATCTATGTATAACAGCATTCAAGGATAACAAATATCTAAGAATCTAACAAGTGTTTTGAAATAAAATACAAATGTGCTTCTACAAATAAAATAATAAAATATATTAAGATATATTCAAAATAATTGGAAAGATAAGTCATATTTAAGAAGAAGATAATACGTTTAATAGTTTGGTCCTTCTGAAAGTCAGTGAAATGCAAATCAAGACCAAAATGCAATGCCATTTTATACCAATCTCTTGTGTAAAAATTAAAAACCGTGACAATACAACTCATACAAAACAGCTGAAAGTTTTTCTGAAGAACTGAATAGATATTTTTCCAAAGAAGACATAACAGATGTCCAACAGGCACATGAGAAGATACTCAGTATTGCTCTTCATCAGAGAAATGCAAATCATAACCACAGTGAGATATCACTTCACACCTGTCAGAATGGCTATCATCAAAATGTCTGCAAATAACAAATGTTGGTGAGGATGTGGGGAAGAAGGAATCCCTGTACATGTTGGTGCTAAAGTAAATTGGTGCAACCACTATGAAAAAAGTATGGAGAGGCCTCAAAAAAAGTAATAGAACTACTGAATCTACTTCTGGGTATATATCCAAAGAAATAAAATCACTATAAATAAAGAGATAACTACTTCCCCATGTTCATAGCAGCATTATTCACAATAGCTAATACATGGAAACAACTTAAGTGCCCTTCAATGGATAAATGGACAAAGAAAATATGGTCTACATATATAATTAAATATTATTTAGCCATTATGTGTCAGTCATTCAGTCATGTCCAACTCTTTGTGATCCCATGGACTGTAGCCCACCAGGCTCCTCTGTCCATGGGATTCTGCAGGCAAGAATACNTATCTACTTCTGGGTATATATCCAAAGAAATAAAATCACTATAAATATAGAGATAACTACTTCCCCATGTTCATAGAAGCATTATTCACAATAGCTAATACATGGAAACAACTTAAGTGCCCATCAATGGATAAATGGACAAAGAAAATATGGTCTACATATATAATGAAATATTATTTAGCCATTATGTGTCAGTCAATCAGTCATGTCCGACTCTTTGTGATCCCATGGACTGTAGCCCACCAGGCTCCTCTGTCCATGGGATTCTGCAGGCAAGAATACTGGCACGGGTTGCCATTTACTTCTCTAGGAAATCTTCCCAACCTAGGTATCAAACCTGGTATTCTGCATTGCAGGCAGATTCTTTGCCATCTAAGCCACCTATATAATCAAATATTCTTCACCAAGAAGGAAATCTTGTCATTTGTGACAACATGAATTGAGGACATTATGCTAAGTGAAATAAAATAGACAATTAAAGGTAAATATTATATGATTTCACATGTGGTATCTATTAATGATAAAATCAAACTCACAGAAAAAGAGAACAGATTTGTGGCTGCTAAAAGTTAGGGTGGGGAGGTAATGAGTGAAGGTGGTCAAAAGATACACATTTCTAGTTATAATATAAATATGTTCTCAGGCTTTAATGCACAGCCTGATGACTAAAGATAACAAAACTGTATTGTGCATTTGAAAGCTGCTAACATAGTAGTCAGTCTTAAAGTTATCACAAGAAAAAACTATAATTATCTGAGGTGATGGATATTAACCAAACTTAGTATGATCATCATTTTATAACTTATAGGTATATTAAATCATTATTTTATACACATTAAAGTTATACAATGTTATATGTCAATTGCATTTAAATAAAACAATGGGAAAAAACATGCAGCTCATTTTATGTCAATTACATATCAATAAAGCTGTGAAAAAAAATGAAAGAAAAGATAAATATATATTTGGGAGGATGCTGACTCCAGTAGAGAGCTGACTGTATACATTGTGAGAAGACTTTATGGTTAACTGCACTTTATCATTAAGATTCTAGCTTTTATGTTAAGTGGTATGTTCATAGATGTTTTTATATTATTAAAAATAATATAATGATTAGAAAATAGAAGGACAGAATGATTCAGTGATGAGATTATATTTTAAAACAATGGTTGTAATGTTAATCTGATTCTGTACATATCCTCTAAAAGATAATAATAATTTCCAGAACCTAGACAAAAGTTGTTAAACCTTCACAGTAAATTACAGCAACAAATTAAGTTTTACATTATCTTGGAATAGATGATTATTTTGAATTCTACTTCAAATTTTGATCTGGAAGGAAATAATAAAAACTGTACTCAGTTTCTTCAAGGATATGTTTTAAAGTATTTTAGCAGTTATACTCCAGGATATTTTTCTGTTTTTTAATAGTCAAGTCTAGTACAAGGAGAATGCCACATGAAAAATCGCTTTTTAAAATGGGTTGCAGGATGATGTAGCTCACCTATGACCTATGCCATTTCTTTGTGCATTCAGACATGAAACTTAACAATCTCATCTGAGAGGAATGGCTTTTAATGCCCCAACTTTGGAAAAGGTGGAAAGATATCAGCCTTGTATTGCCTTATTTTTTTCTGGTGGTAAAGGGTGGAGTGACATGCAGATGTGAGATATTTTTCTGAGGTTTCTGGAAAGTATCACACCTCTGACCATCATCTCTCCCATGATCTCAACCTGGGGACTTGAGCCAAATATTCCCCCGTTGGTTTTTCTCCTCTAATATATGGGCTTGTAGCAGACCTTAAATCATGGTTTGGTAATGTATTTAAAGCTATGACTTTAATAGTCCTGAAATGCTCAGCTTTTGCTAGAAAGATAATGAAATAAACTAATAGCTATGAACTCTTCAAAACAGATGTTGGTGTAGGTCTTTTATTATTACACAAATCCAGGTAGAAATTCACATAGAATACAGTCTGGAAGATGGCCCTGGAGTTGTAAACCATTCAGCCTTCAATTGTTAGATAAAAGCTTAAACCATATCAGAAGTTAGTGTATGTTGATTAATAAATTTTATTCTCCCAGGAGTAAAAATAATTGCTCATCAGGAAATCATTGCATAAGCTTTCTCATTTTATGAATCCTTATAAGTGGTATTTTTAGTAAAATGAATTGGCAAAATGATTTCCTAACAAGTTTTGAACACATAACTTACTGTTCTTAATTTTGAAAATACTCAAAATCTTGCACAAGAAATCATGAAAATAAATCATCATTTTATACCCATCAGTGTTGCCATTTCTTCTCACCATTTTTCAAATAATAAGTGATTTAACCTATGTTTTCAAAACAAACAAAATAAAAATAAACAACCTCAGCAGCTGAGAACAGAGTTCTGAGATGGGGCACAAAGGGTTCAGTCCAACGTTGCCTGCTCCTTCCTTGTACCATATATATCTTGTCTATCAGATGGCCTGCTGCATGGAATGATCATGCCTTGATCATTACAGGAGACACAGNAGCTCACCTATGACCTATGCCATTTCTTTGTGCATTCAGACATGAAACTTAACAATCTCATCTGAGAGGAATGGCTTTTAATGCCCCAACTTTGGAAAAGGTGGAAAGATATCAGCCTTGTATTGCCTTATTTTTTTCTGGTGGTAAAGGGTGGAGTGACATGCAGATGTGAGATATTTTTCTGAGGTTTCTGGAAAGTATCACACCTCTGACCATCATCTCTCCCATGATCTCAACCTGGGGACTTGAGCCAAATATTCCCCCGTTGGTTTTTCTCCTCTAATATATGGGCTTGTAGCAGACCTTAAATCATGGTTTGGTAATGTATTTAAAGCTATGACTTTAATAGTCCTGAAATGCTCAGCTTTTGCTAGAAAGATAATGAAATAAACTAATAGCTATGAACTCTTCAAAACAGATGTTGGTGTAGGTCTTTTATTATTACACAAATCCAGGTAGAAATTCACATAGAATACAGTCTGGAAGATGGCCCTGGAGTTGTAAACCATTCAGCCTTCAATTGTTAGATAAAAGCTTAAACCATATCAGAAGTTAGTGTATGTTGATTAATAAATTTTATTCTCCCAGGAGTAAAAATAATTGCTCATCAGGAAATCATTGCATAAGCTTTCTCATTTTATGAATCCTTATAAGTGGTATTTTTAGTAAAATGAATTGGCAAAATGATTTCCTAACAAGTTTTGAACACATAACTTACTGTTCTTAATTTTGAAAATACTCAAAATCTTGCACAAGAAATCATGAAAATAAATCATCATTTTATACCCATCAGTGTTGTCATTTCTTCTCACCATTTTTCAAATAATAAGTGATTTAACCTATGTTTTCAAAACAAACAAAATAAAAATAAACAACCTCAGCAGCTGAGAACAGAGTTCTNCAAGGCACATCATAGTCAAAACACTAAATGCTAAAGACAGAAAAAGTCTTAAAAGAAGGCAAAAAATAAAACAGCACATTACCTACAGAGGAGAAATAGCATGAATTTCTCCTCAGAAAATATAAAAGTGAGGAATCAATGAACCAGTGTCTTGAAAGTTATTAAAGAAAACAACGAATTGTATATTCTAAAAAAATTGTCTTTTAAGAATAAATGTAAAATGAAACGATTTTCAAATAAAGGAGAAAAATTAAGATAATTTATATCCAGTAGACCAGCACTACAAGAAATGCTAAAGAAATCTTCAAAACTGTTTAGAGAAAACGTTACTACATTGTCCTGTGGGGCTTATATTTTCATGTATGTGTAATATATATGACAACTATAGCTTTAAAAAATGGCTGAACAATTTCTCCCTTTTACATAAAATGGTGTAATATTAGGATTAAGTAGAATGAAAAATAACATTTACTGAAATCCTTAGGGCAACCACTAAAAATAATGTAAAGTTCAGTTCAGTTCAGTTGCTCAGTCGTGTCCAACTCTGCGACCCCATGAATTGCAGCACGCCAGGCCTCCCTGTCCATCACCAACTCCTGGAGTTCACTCAGACTCACGTCCATCGAGTCAGTGATGCCATCTAGCCATCTCATCCTCGGTCGTCCCCTTCTCCTCCTGCCCCAATCCCTCCCAGCATCAGAGTCTTTTCCAGTGAGCCAACTCTTTGCATGAGGTGGCCAAAGTACTGGAGTTTCAGCTTCAGCATCATTCCCTCCAAAGAAATCCCAGGGCTGATCTCCTTCAAAATGGACTGGTTGGATCTCCTTTCAATGTAAAAGGTCAAGCCAAAAATCCAATAGATACATTAAAATAAAATTCTAATGATACTTAATCCAAAAGAATGAAGAAAAGGAATAACCAAAAAAAAAAAAGTAACAAATAGCAAAAGGATATATATAAATCACAACTGTGCCAATAATTGCATTATATATTATGGACTAAGCACTCCAAATGAAAGTCAGTGATTATCAGAACAGGTAAAGAAATGAATACAATTCAACTATCTGTTATCTACAAGTGTTTCCCTTTAAATATAAAGATGCAGAGAAGTTGAAAGCAAATGGATGGGAAAGGGGTATGCCATGCTTATAGTATGCCTAAGAAGGTTGGAGTGACATCAGATGACCCAATCTTTAAGAGAAAAGTATTTTCAGAGGTAAACAGAGAAATTCTCATAGGTAACAGATACTGTTTATGTGGTTTATACAGAACTTCAAAACTATATCAAGAAACTGACAGAGTTTATAGACAACTTCACACTCGCCATTGGAGATTTTAACACCTCTCTCCCAGGAACTAATAGAACACCTAAACAAACAAAGAAACAAAATCAATAGGTTGTTTTAGCAACTGTGTCACCCACCTTGCCCTAACTGTTATTTATAGAACATTATACCCAACAACTGCAAAAGACATATTCTTTTCATGAGCACTTAGTATGTTCACCAAGACAGAAATTATGCAAGAATATAAAGCAAATCAGATTAATATAATTAAATCATGCAGAGTATGTTCTCTGGCTACAAGGGGTATATTTATAACTCAAAAACAATAAAATATCTAGGAGAACCACATGTATTTTCAAATTAAACATGACACTTCTAAATAACCCATGGGTCAGAGAAGAAAAGATAGATGAAATTGAACAATGTTTCAAAAATGAATGATACTGATGAAGCAGATCAGAGTTTTGTGGTATACAGCTTAATCAGTGCTAAAGGAAATTACAGTTTAAAGTGCTTATATTAGAGATGAAATAATGATCACTCTATACCAGAGATAAAGGAGAAATCCAATAGAATGAGATGAATTTTAAATTCCCCCAAGGCTAAGACAGGTTACCTGATATTTTGGAGAAAAGGTTGGCCTTTTAAATTGGACTTCTTATCCTTTCAATATCTTTTCTCTCAGCCCAAAAAAGTCCCAATACTTAGTTAATCAGCTAAATTTGGATTGAGTGTATCTACTTCTTCCATTTCTTTCTACTTTCTTTTCTTATGGTACAGTCACGTTTTAAAATTTTGTTTATTGATTGATCTATTTGGCCTCACCATGTGGCTTGCAGGATCTTAGTTCCTCCAGCAAGAATCAAACCCTCCACCTACGCGTTGACAGCACAAAGTCTTAACCACTGGACTGCCAGGGAAGCCTTTTTTCTTACTTCTTTACTCCTCGTCTCCTATCTCAGGTCCTTGATTGGTGGTTCATAAATAAATCAAGCTGAATTAGTCCTCAGATTCAGTGGTCTTCTTGTTCTGGTATCAATACTAGCACTGTGGTTGATGGATGTATCATTCTTGCAGATTTTCTTAAAGATTAACCATTCTGAATGACTAAGGTGGGCTATTCCTATAGGGATTCCTTACCAGAGCCAAATGTGAAAACAAATCTGACTCACAGATGTCCTTCAAGTGAAGTTAATCATTAAGTTCAGAACTTGACCTTGTAAACTTTGAACACCTGGATTCAGGATGAGAAAGAGAACCTGTATGGTCCTCACATCCAGTGCTGATGTCTGAGTCAGGAGACATCTGATCTGATCAAGGAAGCCCAGATCTGATCAAGGAAGTATCATTTCCAAGTTACAGACACTAGGCAAACTCACAGAGATGAAAGATTGGACTAGCATTTTTCACCTTTTAAATTTTGACAAGCTAATTATCAGTTTACCTTATTTTATTATGTAAATTTTATACAAACTTTTTTTTCTTTTGGCCACACCAGACAGCAGCCCAGGGATGGAATTAGCACCCCTTGCATTGGAAGCTTGGATTCTTAACCATGGGACTGTCAGGGAAGTCCCTAAATTTTGAATAGTGATGAGAGACATAAAGCCTAGAGTACACAAAATACTGATTTTAACCTCTATCAGTTTCTGCCATATAAACACAAATCATATAACATCTAAAATGGTCCTCTATCTTTAAGAGATGTTAATATACATAATGCAGTCGAAAGAAGTTGAAAGTATTAGTCACTTAGTTGTGTCATACTCTTTGTGACCCCATGGACTATAGCCCACCAGGATCCTCTGTCCATGGTATTCTCCAGGCAAGAATGCTAGAGTGGGTAGCCATTCCCTTTTCCAGGGAGTCTTCCTGGCCCAGGGATTGAACCCGTGTCTTTTGCATTGCAGGCAGATTCTCTACTGTCTGAGCCACCAGGGAAGCACAGTGCAGTGCTGGTAGTCAATATTTTCTTTTTTTCCCACTTTATTTGGTATAGAAATATCATGTATGGCCCATACACAGTGTAGCTTGATGGCCATTGTGTGTTTAATGGACACACTTACTTTGCAAAAATGTCATTTTTGTTTTAAATTTTTTGAGAATATATGCCTAGGCTTATTAGGTGTGCGGTAAATGGAAATTATGATATTAAAGGAGTAGGATATTATTATCCTGTGACCTATTAGGGAAGATCTTTTATGAGAGTATTTCACTGTGTGTTTCAGGAAAAAGAACAAAAAGATTTAGAGTGAAATTATTTATTGGATTTAAGTGTATTAATTACTGCTGTCTTACAAAATAGTGTTCTCCTTAGGTGTCTCTCATAATGCCAAGTTATACTTAGTTTAGGAGCCTTGGGAATGTTAGGGAGGAAAAAAGAAAAGGATTATTTAAAACTAGTATTTGATTGAAGTAAGAAATCTGGAAAGACTAGATTCCAGGTGGGAAACAAGATAACATCTGAACCCTGTGGCGAAGATTCAAAGAATATACAATTGATCCAGGCCTTTTTTTCATCTGCAGCCTATTTGGCATGGTCATAGAAATATAACTTTATGAGCTTGACTGATTTTAGTATCATTTCTCTTTCTTTTTCCATTTTTTTTTTCTCATTTCAATGTGACAGCGTTAGTGACCCTAGGAACCACTGCAATGAAACAAACTCTCAAGAAGAGTAAATCAGAAACTGCTTTTAGACTCTATTTTTCTGACTTGGAAACCTTATTTCTGTAATACTTATTTGCTCAAGTAATACATGTAGATAATTTTGTAAATTTTATTACTGGTGCTATTGTCACAAATAAGTATTTTTTATATTACTCATTTGCTTATATTTTAAGAAATTTTAACATACGAAAAAACAAAAGGCTAAATGGCAGAGGGGAAGGTGGATCAAAGTGAACATTTCCTTTAATGGTAGGCTTATTTTATATTTGTTCTAAATGTTTTACCTGTATTAGTTAATCACTACACATACACACAGAAAACCTAAATTACTATAAGATGGGAGAGAAGTAGAAATACTGACAGAGTTTATTTTCTTGGGATCTAAAATCACTGCAGATGATGAGTGCTGCTATGAAATTAAAAAATGCTTGCTTCTTGGAAGAATAGCTTTGACAAACCTAAACAGCATATTACAACACAGAGACATCACCTTGCTGACAAAGGTCTGTAGAGTTAAAGCTATGGTTTTTCCAGTTGTCGTGTCTGGATGCATGAGTTAGACCATAAGAAGGCTTAGTGCTGAAGAATTGATGCTTTTTGTGGTGCTGGAAAAGACTCTTCAGAATCCTTTGGGTACCAAGGAGATCAAACCAGTCAATCCTAAAAAAATGAACCCAGAATATTCATTGGAAGGACTGATGCTGAAGTTGAAGCTCCAACACTTTGGCCACCTGCTGCAAGGAGCCGACTCATTGGAAAAGATCCTGATGCTGGGAAAGATTGAAGGCAGGAGGAGAAGGGGACGACAGAGGATGAGAGGGTTGAATGGCAGCACCGACTCAATGGACTTGAGTTTGAGCAAGTTCCAGGAGATAGGGAGGGGCAGGGAAGCCAGGCATGCTGCAGGTCACAAAGAGTTGGACATGGCTTAGAGACTAAACCACAGGTAATATAAGCCTTCTAATTTTACACATGAGGAAATTGAGGGACAGATTTAAAAGAGACTCCCCCTCACCAAAAAAAAGTGACTTGCCCAAGAATACATACATATTGGATCACTTCAGTTCAGTCGCTCAGTCGTGTCCAATTCTTTGCGACCCCATGAATCGCAGCACGTCAGGCCTCCCTGTTCATTACCATTTCTGAGTTCACTCAGACTCACGTCCATCGAATCCATGATGCCATCCAGCCATCTCATCCTCGGTCGTCCCCTTCTCCTCCTGCCTCCAGTCCTTCCCAGCATCAGAGTCTTTTCCAATGAGTGAACTCTTCACATGAGGTGGCCAAAGTATTGGAGTTTCAGCTTTAGCACCACTGAAATATGCTCTTTGGCAGTTCAGTTTCAGAGGCCATATTTGTAACCACTATAATATTGTATTAATATTAGAAGAGTGTCCTTCATAAGTTTTGACATTCTATGAAGAGCATGACAGTAACATTCAGTTACTGGCCTCAATAAACAGACCTCAACTCCTCTGTTTAGAAAATCTCTGTTAACAGCTTATAAGTCCTAGGATGAATCACCTCATTCTCTACATTGATTTCTTTTCCACCGAAAACAATCGTGTTGTTTGAGTAAATGGTTATTAAATATTTGAGTGCGTAAAATTCTATAATTCTAAAAACAATTATCAATATCTCATTTATCTAGCTTTTGATATCTTGTTATTTAACTATTTTGCAGTTTTGATTTTGCATTCAGACACAGAAGAGTGACCCATGGTCCTATAAATGTAAAGAGTCTGCTTGTAATGTACTCAAAAAACATTTGTGGGAAGGGAAGTTGAAAATATTAAACAAAAATTATCACAGTTAATGCCATTGGTTAATTTATTCAGTTGCTACTATAGTTCTAAATACGGGTTTCAATATATCAAGTATAATGATAATAATACTGTAATATAATGTAAATGGAAACACAAGAATCATTTATAATAGTGACATGGAACAATATGCATCATTTTTCTCATGACCAGTGTGAATTTTTCTAGTGATTATTTCACACTGGTTCTTACTGTGAACAGAGAAAATTCTTCCAGAAGCAAATGAAGACAAATTGCTGCAGTGCATATATTTAAATGCCAAAGCCTACTACAAAGTCATTTTCCCAAAGTGAAAATCTGTAACACCTTCACAATGCATGCAATTTTAAATTGTCTTTGTTTTAATATGAAATCATGGGTTGTTTTGACTTATGTGTTTTACTAAATCCAATTGCCTTTCATGTTTCAGATCTGTAGGATTTCACTTAGGACTATTTGACCTAATACTATTTTATATTCCTAAATATATTTAAACTACTAAATCACGGTAAACTATATAAGTTTGCAACCTGCAATGTTTTTCTTCTGACATAAACCCCTCCAGAATCTTATTAAGCATGGCAAACCTTTGTGTGTTTTTTTTTATGTAATTGTTCATACACCTTTAAAGAAACTTCTTCTGCTACATAGCATTCAAAAGCATGTGCCAAAGTAAGGGATAGGCAAATGTTTTGGAAATTGCTTGTTAAGTTTGGAGGAAGTCCCTGATTAATGAAAGAACTTTCAAAGACATTCCAATAACCAAGTTCAATTTCAATTAAAGAGATTGAAATGCCCCAAATACCAAAACATTTTTTTTTCCCCCAGGGTTGTCCCTATCCTATATACTATCTATCTTAGAGTGGAATTTACCTGCTTCTTTTTTTTATCAATATCCAACCATCTTCCCTCCCATTTCCTCTCTGGGCAGTCTGCTGGCCCAGCTCAATTAAAGGACAAATCCATTGCAGTCTGCAGTGTAGGAATTATAATGAAGTCAGCTGTCAAACTCCTATCTTGCAGCTGCCCCTCTGTGGGTAATCTGATGGCCACTTGTCAGCTGTTTCACCCAGTCAGACACAGACAAAGGGTCTCTGATGGCCTGCTTTATTCTAATCAATCTACATGGAGGCAGATGTTGAAATCCCAGCAGGAAAAGGTGTAATTTGATTTAGCATTCAGAACTGCCTTCTCCTATTGATAGATCCTATCTCTCTGAACTCAATATCCTTTTGCAACCATGGGGTAAATAATTTTGTGTTTATTTCCCTCATTCTGTCATTAAAAGTAATGCTTTGGAATGATATTTCAGAGTATAGGACATCACCCAGTGAAGCATAACAGAATGCTATAAGTTAATTGTCTCTCAAAGTAGAAGGAATCTAAGTGACTTAGGTTTTCTAAGAGAGGTCTCTAATTTCCTAAATGTTTTGAAGTGAGCCAGAAGAACTAGTGAGCTATTCATTTACTCTTATATGTTTTTTTTTTAATTCTCTGCCAACTACAGTGGATATTAGAAAGAAAAAATTTTCTCCTTAGAGTAATTAGGCAAAAAACAGAAAGCAAGATTGACTCAAGAAAAATAAAAATAATACCAATTATAATCTGATTAATACAAATTATAATCTTTTTTTCCATTCTCCAACCACAAAGATTGCAGTGAACTTACCTATTTTCTTAATGAAGGATTTCTCTTTTAAAAATAATAACTTAAATCAACATATTAATACATATAATTACTTGTACTCAAAACTTTAAAAATATGTAATTTTAATTATGCAGTTACTAATTCTGTCACTCTCTGACTACAGCCATTTTATTTCCAAATTTCTAAAATAAGCTACACAAATCTAGGAAAATTCAGCCTCAAACAAAATGGTTTGTCTTTTTTACTGAATTTCTACAATTTCTATTTCTAATGACTTTCCTAAAGTGGTAAATTCTTGTTATCACTCAAATATTGAATACATGGAAGGAATTTTTTATTAAGGCTATGATCACAAAAATAGACCATTTACATTATATCTGCTAAAAATGGAAACAGAAGTATTAGCGGTTTTAAATTGCATTCTTTTAGATTGAGAATGAATGTCTTCTGTAACCCAAATCCTTCTATTAATTTATTAAATCAATTTCACTTCAAGCATTTTGTTTAGATTTAATTTTGACTCGTTATCAAAATGCAAACTATTTTTTATTGTCTTTAAAAGTCAATGTAATATTGAAATTCTGATGTTCAAAAGAAGTATATATTTTCCCCTCATATTAAGTTGCTGAAGGACATTTTCAGTTACTTGATACTAACTATTATTGTTTAAAACATCAATATCTTTCTAAGAACAGACTATTTTAGAATGGAGCTCTGCCCCCAAGTATTTCAGCTGCTGATACTGGAAGAAATATGAAGAGATACTACAAAATTGTAAGAAAATAGTGCCAAATCTTTGGTGACAAAACATTCAATGACACAATAAAAAGAATCACAGCCAGTACTAGACAAAATGAGCAATTATAGAAACCAGTGTGATTTAAAAGTTTGGAATTCAATACCACAGTTCTCACACTAAAATAGTTTCGAGGAATGCATCGCTATGTTTGAAGATCAAGATAGGGTGTGTGTGTGTGTTGTTTACATCAGACTATACGAATGATGAAAGTTTGATATCAAAAGAGAAAATGAGGACATGTTATTTCTGGTAAAATCATTATCTGTCTGGCCCCTGAGCACAGTTCTGAGATTGCTTTGTTCTAAAGGAAGAGTAGCCTGTCAAAAGGTAAGAATGAAAACTTATAATTGCTTCTGGGTTCCTGTATGAAAATGTTGGTGGCAGGATGGGGGAAAGGAATCTGGCTCCATAATTGTGTGCATTATCCAAATACGGAGGAAAAACGGAGATTCTTTGACTCTGAGATAACTGCCCTCCCCACAAAGAATTATATAATGCCTTCTTTCAAGAAAAATTACATATTTAAACATATATAGGCTGCTCAACTTTTTTCTCTGGGAATAGTTCTCAAGGTTTGTTTGGGACTCCTGGGAATCTCAGAGATCCTTTTAGGGTGTCTGTGAGGTCAAACTATTTGCATAACAATGCTAAAGTGCTGTTAGTCTTGTTGCACTAATTTCCCATGAGCAAACAGAGGGGTTTTCTAGAGATCTAATGAAATGTTCACTGTATATTCTGTTTTAAAAATGCCTTGATTTTAATTTCTAATATAGTAAATATCAATGGATATAACCCAAATAAACAGGAGTTCTTTGGTATCAATATTGTTGAAGGGTATTGCTAGGGAGTGAACTGTGTCTCCCTCCCCTACACGTCCCACCTCAACCCCATAATTCATATGTTGCAGTTGAATCTCCAATGTGACTGTATTTGGAGATAAGGCTTTTTTAGAAAGTAATTAAGGTCAAGTGAGATCATAAGTGTGAGGTCCTATTCTGATAGTATTAGTGGCCTTGTTAGAAGAAGAGAAAGAGTTTTNCGACTCAATGGACTTGAGTTTGAGCAAGTTCCAGGAGATAGTGAGGGGCAGGGAAGCCAGGCATGCTGCAGGTCACAAAGAGCTGGACATGGCTTAGAGACTAAACCACAGGTAATATAAGCCTTCTAATTTTACACATGAGGAAATTGAGGGACAGATTTAAAAGAGACTCCCCCTCACCAAAAAAAAGTGACTTGCCCAAGAATACATACATATTGGATCAGTTCAGTTCAGTCGCTCAGTCGTGTCCAATTCTTTGCGACCCCATGAATCGCAGCACGTCAGGCCTCCCTGTTCATTACCATTTCTGAGTTCACTCAGACTCACGTCCATCGAGTCCATGATGCCATCCAGCCATCTCATCCTCGGTCGTCCCCTTCTCCTCCTGCCTCCAGTCCTTCCCAGCATCAGAGTCTTTTCCAATGAGTGAACTCTTCACATGAGGTGGCCAAAGTATTGGAGTTTCAGCTTTAGCACCACTGAAATATGCTCTTTGGCAGTTCAGTTTCAGAGGCCATATTCGTAACCACTATAATATTGTATTAATATTAGAAGAGTGTCCTTCATAAGTTTTGACATTCTATGAAGAGCATGACAGTAACATTCAGTTACTGGCCTCAATAAACAGACCTCAACTCCTCTGTTTAGAAAATCTCTGTTAACAGCTTATAAGTCCTAGGATGAATCACCTCATTCTCTACATTGATTTCTTTTCCACCGAAAACAATCGTGTTGTTTGAGTAAATGGTTATTAAATATTTGAGTGCGTAAAATTCTATAATTCTAAAAACAATTATCAATATCTCATTTATCTAGCTTTTGATATCTTGTTATTTAACTATTTTGCAGTTTTGATTTTGCATTCAGACACAGAAGAGTGACCCATGGTCCTATAAATGTAAAGAGTCTGCTTGTAATGTACTCAAAAAACATTTGTGGGAAGGGAAGTTGAAAATATTAAACAAAAATTATCACAGTTAATGCCATTGGTTAATTTATTCAGTTGCTACTATAGTTCTAAATACGAGTTTCAATATATCAAGTATAATGATAATAATGTAAATGGAAACACAAGAATCATTTATAATAGTGACATGGAACAATATGCATTATTTTTCTCATGACCAGTGTGAATTTTTCTAGTGATTATTTCACACTGGTTCTTACTGTGAACAGAGAAAATTCTTCCAGAAGCAAATGAAGACAAATTGCTGCAGCGCATATATTTAAATGCCAAAGCCTACTACAAAGTCATTTTCCCGAAGTGAAAATCTGTAACACCTTCACAATGCATGCAATTTTAAATTGTCTTTGTTTTAATATGAAATCATGGGTTGTTTTGACTTATGTGTTTTACTAAATCCAATTGCCTTTCATGTTTCAGATCTGCAGGATTTCACTTAGGACTATTTGACCTAATACTATTTTATATTCCTAAATATATTTAAACTACTAAATCACGGTAAACTATATAAGTTTGCAACCTGCAATGTTTTTCTTCTGACATAAACCCCTCCAGAATCTTATTAAGCATGGCAAACCTTTGTGTGTTTTTTTTTATGTAATTGTTCATACACCTTTAAAGAAACTTCTTCTGCTACATAGCATTCAAAAGCATGTGCCAAAGTAAGGGATAGGCAAATGTTTTGGAAATTGCTTGTTAAGTTTGGAGGAAGTCCCTGATTAATGAAAGAACTTTCAAAGACATTCCAATAACCAAGTTCAATTTCAATTAAAGAGATTGAAATGCCCCAAATACCAAAACATTTTTTTTTCCCCCAGGGTTGTCCCTATCCTATATACTATCTATCTTAGAGTGGAATTTACCTGCTTCTTTTTTTTTTATCAATATCCAACCATCTTCCCTCCCATTTCCTCTCTGGGCAGTCTGCTGGCCCAGCTCAATTAAAGGACAAATCCATTGCAGTCTGCAGTGTAGGAATTATAATGAAGTCAGCTGTCAAACTCCTATCTTGCAGCTGCCCCTCTGTGGGTAATCTGATGGCCACTTGTCAGCTGTTTCACCCAGTCAGACACAGACAAAGGGTCTCTGATGGCCTGCTTTATTCTAATCAATCTACATGGAGGCAGATGTTGAAATCCCAGCAGGAAAAGGTGTAATTTGATTTAGCATTCAGAACTGCCTTCTCCTATTGATAGATCCTATCTCTCTGAACTCAATATCCTTTTGCAACCATGGGGTAAATAATTTTGTGTTTATTTCCCTCATTCTGTCATTAAAAGTAATGCTTTGGAATGATATTTCAGAGTATAGGACATCACCCAGTGAAGCATAACAGAATGCTATAAGTTAATTGTCTCTCAAAGTAGAAGGAATCTAAGTGACTTAGGTTTTCTAAGAGAGGTCTCTAATTTCCTAAATGTTTTGAAGTGAGCCAGAAGAACTAGTGAGCTATTCATTTACTCTTATATGTTTTTTTTTTAATTCTCTGCCAACTACAGTGGATATTAGAAAGAAAAAATTTTCTCCTTAGAGTAATTAGGCAAAAAACAGAAAGCAAGATTGACTCAAGAAAAATAAAAATAATACCAATTATAATCTGATTAATACAAATTATAATCTTTTTTTCCATTCTCCAACCACAAAGATTGCAGTGAACTTAACTATTTTCTTAATGAAGGATTTCTCTTTTAAAAATAATAACTTAAATCAACATATTAATACATATAATTACTTGTACTCAAAACTTTAAAAATATGTAATTTTAATTATGCAGTTACTAATTCTGTCACTCTCTGACTACAGCCATTTTATTTCCAAATTTCTAAAATAAGCTACACAAATCTAGGAAAATTCAGCCTCAAACAAAATGGTTTGTCTTTTTTACTGAATTTCTACAATTTCTATTTCTAATGACTTTCCTAAAGTGGTAAATTCTTGTTATCACTCAAATATTGAATACATGGAAGGAATTTTTTATTAAGGCTATGATCACAAAAATAGACCATTTACATTATATCTGCTAAAAATGGAAACAGAAGTATTAGCGGTTTTAAATTGCATTCTTTTAGATTGAGAATGAATGTTTTCTGTAACCCAAATCCTTCTATTAATTTATTAAATCAATTTCACTTCAAGCATTTTGTTTAGATTTAATTTTGACTCGTTATCAAAATGCAAACTATTTTTTATTGTCTTTAAAAGTCAATGTAATATTGAAATTCTGATGTTCAAAAGAAGTATATATTTTCCCCTCATATTAAGTTGCTGAAGGACATTTTCAGTTACTTGATACTAACTATTATTGTTTAAAACATCAATATCTTTCTAAGAACAGACTATTTTAGAATGGAGCTCTGCCCCCAAGTATTTCAGCTGCTGATACTGGAAGAAATATGAAGAGATACTACAAAATTGTAAGAAAATAGGGCCAAATCTTTGGTGACAAAACATTCAATGACACAATAAAAAGAATCACAGCCAGTACTAGACAAAATGAGCAATTATAGAAACCAGTGTGATTTAAAAGTTTGGAATTCAATACCACAGTTCTCACACTAAAATAGTTTCAAGGAATGCATCGCTATGTTTAAAGATCAAGATAGGGTGTGTGTGTGTGTTGTTTACATCAGACTATAAGAGTGATGAAAGTTTGATATCAAAAGAGAAAATGAGGACATGTTATTTCTGGTAAAATCATTATCTGTCTGGCCCCTGAGCACAGTTCTGAGATTGCTTTGTTCTAAAGGAAGAGTAGCCTGTCAAAAGGTAAGAATGAAAACTTATAATTGCTTCTGGGTTCCTGTATGAAAATGTTGGTGGCAGGATGGGGGAAAGGAATCTGGCTCCATAATTGTGTGCATTATCCAAATACGGAGGAAAAACGGAGATTCTTTGACTCTGAGATAACTGCCCTCCCCACAAAGAATTATATAATGCCTTCTTTCAAGAAAAATTACATATTTAAACATATATAGGCTGCTCAACTTTTTTCTCTGGGAATAGTTCTCAAGGTTTGTTTGGGACTCCTGGGAATCTCAGAGATCCTTTTAGGGTGTCTGTGAGGTCAAACTATTTGCATAACAATGCTAAAGTGCTGTTAGTCTTGTTGCACTAATTTCCCATGAGCAAACAGAGGGGTTTTCTAGAGATCTAATGAAATGTTCACTGTATATTCTGTTTTAAAAATGCCTTGATTTTAATTTCTAATATAGTAAATATCAATGGATATAACCCAAATAAACAGGAGTTCTTTGGTATCAATATTGTTGAAGGGTATTGCTAGGGAGTGAACTGTGTCTCCCCTACACGTCCCACCTCAACCTCATAATTCATATGTTGCAGTTGAATCTCCAATGTGACTGTATTTGGAGATAAGGCTTTTTTAGAAAGTAATTAAGGTCAAGTGAGATCATAAGTGTGAGGTCCTATTCTGATAGTATTAGTGGCCTTGTTAGAAGAAGAGAAAGAGTTTTCTTTGCTTCTACACACACACACACACACACACACACACACACACACAATTAAAAGGTGAAATTTGCTGCTGTTTAGATGGTATCATGCAAATGAATCAACTAAATACATTCATTCAAATTTATCTAGGAATAATGAAAGTAATCCTGAAAAAATAGAGTGGGCCATTTCTCCCAACTAAATAGACAACTATAGAAGGTTGAGCAGAATAATAACTATTTATGACAATTTATAACTATTTATGATCATTTATGACAATGATGATGAAGCTGAAACTGCAGTACTTTGGCCACCTCATGTAGAGAGTTGACTCACTGGAAAAGACTCTGATGCTGGGAGGGATTGGGGGCAGGAGGAGAAGGGGACGACTGAGGATGAGATGGCTGGATGGCATCACTGACTCGATGGATGTGAGTCTGAGTGAACTCTGAGAGATGGTAATGAACAGGGAGGCCTGACGTGCTGCGATTCATGGGGTCGCAAAGAGTCGGACACGACTGAGCGACTGAACTGAACTGAACTGAACATTTATGACACGCTTTCTAATTCATCAAGAACATGTCATCATTTCCCTTATTTAATCCTAATAAGAATCTGATTCTATAAGAGGCTAAGCCCAAGGACTGGGTTCAAATCTCAGGTTTTACTTATGGGGGGTAAGTAATCTTACATGTTTACTTAATTTACTTAAGAAGTTTACTTAACTTCTCAGTGCCTTGATTATGTTTTCTATAAAATAGAAAAATAATAATAACACTGACCTGTATAAAGGACTTACAGCACCACCTGACTCACAGTAACCTTGTTAAGAACATTAACTCTTATTCTCTTATTTTATTAATGAGACTTTGAGACTTAAGGAGGTTTACAAAAAAGTTACCAAAGTGTACAGCGGGTGAATAATATACAGTGTAGTGACAATAAAACTTTATTATAAACATTAAACTTGCCAAGACAGTAAATCTTAATTGTGCCTACCAGTACAGTAAATAATAGTTACTGATGCAATAGAAGTGTTAGTTAATGTTACAGTAGCAATAATACTGCAATATAAAAATATTAAATCAATATATTGTACATCTTAACCAGTGCAATGTTACATGTCAATTACCCCTTGATGGGGAGGAAAAAAAAAACACTCTTATGTGCTTGAATAGGAATTCAAATCCAAACAGTCCGATTTCACAACTCCTGTTTATAACCTCTATTCTAAAGAACCTTCCTCAGAAGTGAAACAGAAAGAGGGGGAAAGTTAGAAAAATGTTCTTACTTAAGAAACCATCAGAAAGAGTTGAGGAATGAAACATTTTCTGCTGTATCAGTAAATACGTCATCCTTGGAGGGAGCAGCTGCAGTCAGGGAGGAGAATAATACCTGTGATCTAACAGGCATCAGGCTGTAGCCAGTCCCTATGGTAAGCCTCAAGGGAGCTAAGGACGTGAAAAACACAGGATGTTGGACCCAGATAGCTGAGATGCATATGAAAGGAATAATTTCAGTGAGCCCATTCTCTTGCATCTTCCCGTACATAGAAAAGCACTAAATTTCTTAACTTGAAATATCTGATTTTCTTTAATTAATAATAATCTTTCTTGATGTTCGGTCTACTTGCCCTCTGTTGCAAAACTTCTGTATAACCTGGCTCCTCCCCTTGCCTTCTCAGAGCAGTTTTCTCAGGGTTACTTGAGATGCTGTCTCCCAGGCCTGAAGTTCTAAAAATTCCCACCAAATAAAACATAACTGTCAAGTTTTAGGTTGTGAATATTTTTTAAGTTGACAGAGTCTAAAACCAAATTGAGCCACAGACTTGTAACATCTTACTCTTTTTAAAGAATGCAGTGAGTCAAAGCAAGTATTATTCTTTTCACCTCACAGATTATGAAACTGAAATGGAAAGAGTCACACCTTGCTGATTAATGGATAAATCTCACCTAAAATCTGACAGGAAACTCAGGAGTATAAATATGTGTCGATCAAGACGGGGAACAAATCTTGACCTGGCTCTGGAGGCGGGGCTTGGGATGGGGACGGAGGGGTACGAGGGTGAATTACTTGCAATCCTGAGCTCCGTAGAACTCTAACCATCAGAGGGGAACCTTGGTGCTCCAGGTGATGCTAGTGGCAGAGAACCCACTTGCCAGTGCAGGAGATGTAAGAGATGTGGATTCAATCCCTGGGTGGGGAAGAACCCATGGAAGAGGGCACAGCAGCCCACTTCAGTTATTCTTGCCTGGGAAATCCCATGCACAGAGGAGACTGGTGGGCTACAGTCCATGGGGTCGCAGAGCTGCTGGAGAGAGAAGAGGAAAGCTAAGAAAAAATGTTTTCATGGAAAATGATGACAGAAGTGTGTCATAAAAAAACCCATCAGCCTGTATGGCAAAGGCTGCTAAGAGTCTGTGGCCAACAAGACTCTTGGGTGCTCAGCTGCTCGTTGTGTCTGACTTTGCATCCCCATGGACTGCAGTCTGCCAGGCTTCTCTGTCCATGGAATTTTCCAGTCTAGAATACTGTGGTATTTTCCATGGACTCTTCCCAACCCAGGGACTGAACCTGTGTCTCNCACTGACCTGTATAAAGGACTTACAGCACCACCTGACTCACAGTAACCTTGTTAAGAACATTAACTCTTATTCTCTTATTTTATTAATGAGACTTTGAGACTTAAGGAGGTTTACAAAAAAGTTACCAAAGTGTACAGCGGGTGAATAATATACAGTGTAGTGACAATAAAACTTTATTATAAACATTAAACTTGCCAAGACAGTAAATCTTAATTGTGCCTACCAGTACAGTAAATAATAGTTACTGATGCAATAGAAGTGTTAGTTAATGTTACAGTAGCAATAATACTGCAATATAAAAATATTAAATCAATATATTGTACATCTTAACCAGTGCAATGTTACATGTCAATTACCCCTTGATGGGGAGGAAAAAAAAAACACTCTTATGTGCTTGAATAGGAATTCAAATCCAAACAGTCCGATTTCACAACTCCTGTTTATAACCTCTATTCTAAAGAACCTTCCTCAGAAGTGAAACAGAAAGAGGGGGAAAGTTAGAAAAATGTTCTTACTTAAGAAACCATCAGAAAGAGTTGAGGAATGAAACATTTTCTGCTGTATCAGTAAATACGTCATCCTTGGAGGGAGCAGCTGCAGTCAGGGAGGAGAATAATACCTGTGATCTAACAGGCATCAGGCTGTAGCCAGTCCCTATGGTAAGCCTCAAGGGAGCTAAGGACGTGAAAAACACAGGATGTTGGACCCAGATAGCTGAGATGCATATGAAAGGAATAATTTCAGTGAGCCCATTCTCTTGCATCTTCCCGTACATAGAAAAGCACTAAATTTCTTAACTTGAAATATCTGATTTTCTTTAATTAATAATAATCTTTCTTGATGTTCGGTCTACTTGCCCTCTGTTGCAAAACTTCTGTATAACCTGGCTCCTCCCCTTGCCTTCTCAGAGCAGTTTTCTCAGGGTTACTTGAGATGCTGTCTCCCAGGCCTGAAGTTCTAAAAATTCCCATCAAATAAAACATAACTGTCAAGTTTTAGGTTGTGAATATTTTTTAAGTTGACAGAGTCTAAAACAAAATTGAGCCACAGACTTGTAACATCTTACTCTTTTTTAAGAATGCAGTGAGTCAAAGCAAGTATTATTCTTTTCACCTCACAGATTATGAAACTGAAATGGAAAGAGTCACACCTTGCTGATTAATGGATAAATCTCACCTAAAATCTGACAGGAAACTCAGGAGTATAAATATGTGTCGATCAAGACGGGGAACAAATCTTGACCTGGCTCTGGAGGCGGGGCTTGGGATGGGGACGGAGGGGTACGAGGGTGAATTACTTGCAATCCTGAGCTCCGTAGAACTCTAACCATCAGAGGGGAACCTTGGTGCTCCAGGTGATGCTAGTGGCAGAGAACCCACTTGCCAGTGCAGGAGATGTAAGAGATGTGGATTCAATCCCTGGGTGGGGAAGAACCCATGGAAGAGGGCACAGCAGCCCACTCCAGTTATTCTTGCCTGGGAAATCCCATGCACAGAGGAGACTGGTGGGCTACAGTCCATGGGG
>SJYW01008574.1:278555-291507 GCA_006410735.1 Raphicerus campestris
AGGAAAGCTAAGAAAAAATGTTTTCATGGAAAATGATGACAGAAGTGTGTCATAAAAAAACCCATCAGCCTGTATGGCAAAGGCTGCTAAGAGTCTGTGGCCAACAAGACTCTTGGGTGCTCAGCTGCTCGTTGTGTCTGACTTTGCATCCCCATGGACTGCAGTCTGCCAGGCTTCTCTGTCCATGGAATTTTCCAGTCTAGAATACTGTGGTATTTTCCATGGACTCTTCCCAACCCAGGGACTGAACCTGTGTCTCTTGCATCTCATACATTGGCGGGTGGATTCTTTACCACTGAGCCACCTGGTAACATAATGAAATATGAACTTCAGTGACTAACTTTAATGGTCTTTGATAACCTTGAGAAAACACTGGGCATTGGAAAATATGGGAGAGAAAACAGAAGATAAGGAAGTGAATTCAGAAATTCTCTGTAAACAGGGAATTGGCATTTGAAAGGAGGATGCTGTGGTAGAGGTTGGTTTGGTTACTTTACAGTGGGAAACACAAGCATGTGCGTAGGATGATAAGAATGATCCAGTAGAGAAAAGAAAAATTAATGACGTCATTGAGTGAATTCCAGAGCAGAGACTATGGAGAAATAATGGTATGGCATAAATGTAGAATTAGTTGCATTTAGAATACAGCATACATTTCTTTTTTTAAAAAGTTATTTTGAAACATGTATAATATCATATATGAAACAAATCGCCAGTCCATGTTCAATGCATGATACAGATGCTTGGGGCTAGTGTACTGGGATGACCCAGAGGGATAGTACAGGGAGGGATGTGGGAGAGGGGTTCAGGATGGGGAACATGTGTACACCCGTGGCAGATTCATATTGATGTATGGCAAAACCAATACAATATTGTAAAGTAATTAACCTCCAATTAAAATAAATAAATTTATATTAAAAATAAATAAAATAAAAGTTATTTTGAAGTTTATATTTCAAGTTTTGGGATAAGTGACAGAAAGAAGAATCAGAAGGAAAAAAAATGCTTGATCTGCACAAAAATTTTAAATAAACACCATAAGTTTCAAAGCAAAGGCTAATGGAGCACTAACCAAGAGAATAACAGCTATAAAGCTTGAATGAGAAAATAAAAATAATTTGTTATTAACATAACATACACTGCCACTTTATATTACCTGCCAAGTAATTCTTTAAAGTACTGTAAAATCAATTTGCTTTTCTAAGTAAGCTAGACATCATCTTCCTCTCCAAACACACACTGTGTTTATGTGTTTGTTTATTTTTTAGATAGAGAAATACAGGTCACATCTATATTTGAATTAGGAAAAATTTGAGGAAAATATCTAGAATCACTTAAATGCATTATAAGGAGGACATTATGCCAATATAAATTCCAATTATGGTGATGATCAATATTTATGTTGCCTCTCCCAGTCGCCTGAGCACATTCTGTGGCATTAGGAATGAGGGGGCTTATTTATAAGAATTGCTGTCTGCAGCAGGCTATTGAGTAAATCACAGTCATAATATCATGACATTAATGCAGGCTGAATGATGATCGGTTTCCACTTCAGTGATGATAGAGCTGTGGATGGCCCAGTTTCAACAAGCGGAGGAAACTCATTATCTTTATTTATCAGATATCGTGGGTTGTTGTCACCTTTCTGTGCAAAAGCTCTGCTTTCCAGAAAAACTGCATAAGAAGACAATTGAGAAATGACAAGTAATGGCTTTTTTTGTTGTTGTTGCTATTGCTGTTGTTTCATTTCTAACTAACAAGATAAAATACTGTTTGAGATTTTGTTATTTGCTTTTGGATTGTTCAAAAATCTGTTTCAACTTGTGTGGTATAAAATCAGGCCAGATATAGTCTTAATATTGCTGACATTTGCCATAAGAATTTAAAGGTGATAGATCCAAAACCCAGAATGGCACTACTTTGCAGCCCTGGACGTAAGACAGAAGTAGGGTTTAAAGAAGAAATCAAATAGTTGTTGTTATTCAGTCATTAAGTCAGGTACACCTCTTTGCACCCCCATGAACGGTAGCATGCCAGGCTTCCCTGTCCCTACCTGTCTCCTGGTGTTTGCACAAACTCATGTCCATTGAGTCGATGGTCGATGATGCTATCCAACCATCTCATCCTCTGTCGTCTCCTTCTCCTCTTGCTTTCAATCTTTCCCAGCATCGGGGTCTTTTCCAATGAGTCAGCTCTTCGCGTCAGGTGGCCAAGATATTGGAACTTCAGTTTCAGCCTCAGTCCTTTGAATGGATATGTAAGGTTGATTTCCTTTAGATTTGACTAGTTTGATCTCCTTGCTGTCCAAGGGACTCTCAAGAGTCTTCTCCTTGCACTAAACCTAAAAGGGTAAGATCAGGCTTTCACAGCCTCAGGAGAAACCAACAATAAGCACATTTACTTGTTAAAGTCATGGAGTTAGGAAGGCTGGTAGGGAATTCACCAGGATCTTTGTTTTCCCCTAGCTCTTCCCTCACACTTAGGCTGAAAATCCATCTATTGTTGGTAACTGAAAGGACATTGTATCACATGCATACAGGCATAAGGTAGTGGGGGAAAGCATGAAACTTAGCATTGGAACATGTAGTTTGGAAATCAGCTATTATATGTAGGATGTGTTTACTCAGTTTCTTCATGATTAAGAATTTTTATTTCTTCATAATTAAGATGGGTGTCATCATAACACTAATGCATAACACATCTCGGAGATTATAGGGTTCAGGTCCAGACCACCACAATAAAATGAATATCACAACAGTCATCCCAAGTTTTTGGTTTCCCAGGCATATTAAAGTTATGCTTATAATATATTGTTATTGTTTAGTCACTAAGCTGTGTCCAACTCTTCTGTGACTCCATGGACTGTAGCTTTCCAGGTCCTCTGTGCATGGAGTTCTCCAGGTGGGAATACTGGAGTGGACTGCCATTCCCATCTCCAGATCTTCCCAACCCAGGGATCGAACTCACATCGCCTGCGTTGGCAGGTGTATGCTTTCCCGCTGAGCCACCAGGGAAACCCTGCTTACACTATAGTCTATTAAGTGTGCAATTGGATTATGTCTAAAAAATCAATATGCACAACTTAATTAAATGCTAACCATCATCTGGGCCTTCACAGAGTCATAATTTTTTTTTTTTGCAAAAGTAATAGCAAAGAACACTGATCACCAAGACAAATAAGATAATAGTGAAAAACTTTGACATATTATGAATATTAGCAAAATGAGACAAATGGCACAAAGTGAGCAAATGATACTAGGGAAATGGCATTATTAGACTTGCTTGGCTCAGAGTTGCCACAAACTTTCAATTTGCTAAAACAACAACAACAACAATTAAAAAAAAAAAAAAAACCTCATTGTTTGTGAAGCCAAATAAAGTGAAGTGCAATAAAATGACATTATGCCTGTACTTCATATAAAATGAGATTATGCCTGTACT
Organism: Raphicerus campestris; assembly: GCA_006410735.1. NCBI lineage: Eukaryota > Metazoa > Chordata > Mammalia > Artiodactyla > Bovidae > Raphicerus > Raphicerus campestris. The sequence continues at coordinate 281,997 of SJYW01008574.1, forward strand.
TCATATAACAGTTTAGGTTATAGAGACACGCATTCTGCCTTCAACTTCCAGCCCTGTCATAGACACACTGCCTCACCTTGGGAGTGTCTTGATACCTCTGCGTTTCAGGCTGTTCAGTGTAAAGAGAGCATCAATATCATCTTGCTCACAAGGCTGTTGTTGCGAGGAAATAAAGAAAATAATAGATGTAAATTGCTGAGCTTTGTATCTTCCAGATACTTAGATACTCAATAAATGTTCAACATTCATTCTCTCTCTAATTCTACCTATTTGTACCACTCTAGAAGCTACCAACGTAGCCAATATTTCCTCAAGCTTGTGAAGTGGACTCAATGAGATACTGTAAATTACTTTGATTGATTAGAATATTGGGCTTCCCAGGTGGCTCAGTGGTAAAGAATCTGCCTGCCAATACAGGAGACTCAGGAGACATCCAGTATTTGTGCCTGGAAAATCCCATGGACAGGGGAGCCTGATGGGCTGCAATCCAGGGGTCACAAAGAGTTGACCTGACTGAGCATGTGTGTGCTGGCAGTACTGGCCTTATGATCAGAATGTTAGGGAAGTCAGTATAGCTCCCACATATTCAGAATAATCAGATACAAATAGTATATATATGTTTTAGAAATAACTAAAATTTCCATATCCATCAACAGATGAATGAGTAAAGATAAATTTGCCTTTTAGATAACTGCTGATATTTCCCCCTCCTAATCTCAAGCTGTATTATATCTTTCAAGTTCAGACACAGACCTTCAGAGTCAACTATTGCTTAAAAGTCCAATTGAAGAGGAGAAAAAGTGGCATAGATGTGGCATATCTTTCTCCTTACTATCACTTCATGTTAATTTTAGCCATTTTTCTATATTCAGACATGACTTTCTTTCCATATAATCTTGTGCACTTAGGCTTATCTGTGCAGGGATCATTGTTTCAAAAGAGTTGTTAGACATGATGGTGAAAAGCCGCTCAGTCATGTCCAACTCTTTGCGACCTCATGGACTGTAGCCTACCAGGCTCTTCCATTCATGGGATTTTCCAGGCAAGAATACTGGAGTGGGTTACCATTTCCTTCTTCAGGAGATCTTCCCCACCCAGGGATTGAACCTGAATCTCCTGCATTGTAGGCTTTACCATCTGAGCCACCAGGGAAGTCTTGAGACGTGATGGTAAGGTGAGAGTTACGATTCATTTCTCTGCACCAGCCATAACCACGCCTCCTTCAGGTCTTAACCATGGGAGGTCTGGGAAACCTTCCTTAGAGAGTAGGCCTGTTGCTCCTCCTCAATGCTCCCATATCACCCTGGATTACCCTATCATCTATACTGTCTTACAATTGTTTTCAGGGTTGGATTTTCCTATCAGGAATTTTGAGAAGGCGGATACTATGTGTTTCTTGTCCATCTTTTTATCTCTGGGGTCAGTCACAAATAGTCTCTAAAATGACTGTGGAATGGACAGAATAAATGAATGTCTAGACAAATGAACACTTGTTCAGTTGCTCAGGCATGTCCAGCTCTTTGTGACCCCATGGACTGCAGCACTCCAGGCTTCCCTGTCCTTTGCCATCTCCTGGAGTTTGCTCAAACTCATGTCCATTGAGTTGGTGATGCCATCCAACCATTTTGTCCTCTGTCGTCCCCTTCTCCTCCTACCTTCAATCTTTCCCAGCATGAGGGTCTTTTTCAATGAGTCAGCTCTTTGCATCAGGTGGCCAGTTATCCGAGCTTCAGCTTCAGCATCAGTCCTTTCTATTTGTAAATGTGGAATTGCAGATGTTAGTAATTTGAAAGTCATGGATAGTTCAGTGGTGATAGTCATCTGACAAGAGTCTATAATTACTTTCCATTGGCAAAATAAAATTATTTCATTTATACTATCAATTAAACTTTGAGAGGAAAAAGTCCCTTTCTGTGAAAGAACTTATCAAAATCTAGGTATACCTGATTCTTCAGCTATCTGTTTCATACTTCCTAAAATCTTCTTGGAAAAATATTAAATACTTGAATGCTATTAGCTTCAACTTGGATTCCTTAAAGAAATGTCAAAATTTATTTTTTAAAATAAAATAATACGGATATGACTGAAGCAACTTAGCAGCATAGACGGCAGTCCATCAGGCTCCCTCGTCCCTGGGATTCTCCAGGCAAGAACACTGGAGTAGGTTGCCTTTTCCTTCTGCAACGCATGAAAGTGAAAATTGGAAGTGAAGTCGCTCAGTCGTGTCCAACTGTTCGCGACCCCATGGACTGCAGCCTACCAGGCTCCCTGGTCCATGGGATTTTCCAGGCAAGAGTACTGGAGTGGGGTGCCATTGCCTTCTCCATCTAAGCTCTCTATAATTACTTTATACATTTAGTATTTACTTTCTTTTGAGAGTGACTTAAAAAAATAAAAATAAACTACAATCATCAAAGAAAGTCCAGATTCAATCTATATTTTGATTCTTTAAAGGAACAAGAGGGGAAATTTTCTAAGCTCAGGGACTATGAATTTGTTAAATTATTTTGTTGGTTGAGCAATTGAAGTAAATAAAATACTTTTTAAAAAAAGGTATAAAACTGATAAATATTATTATAAAAAAAACCTAATCAAAACAAACTTCTCTGCTTAGCAAAGCACTGAGTAGAACTGGCTTACTGTTTTAGTTATTGTAGAAGATTGTACATTGCTATTTCACAGCATGGAAGAACAATGAGACAATTACTGAATTCAGGTTTGATTTTCCCTTGTATTCTAATCCGAGAGTCTTTGTAGTGGCTGGACGAGATAATGCAGGTAATTCTAAAAACTTCTGACTCAATATCTCTTATTAGAAATCCAAATATAATTGTGAAATAAATTACCTTATTTTCAAGGTTGTTAGTTTGCCTATCTTCATCTTTCATGTAACAATAGACAATAAGAAGTGCGAATAGTATTTAATGATTAAAACTGCCAAAAGTTTAGTGCTGAATTTATGACTTTTATAAATTGATGAAATCTTCTTTGTAGATAATGAAATTATTAGAAGGATAACATGGGCAATTTAGTAAAAGTTGAAATATGAGTATTTAGAAAAAGAATATAAGTGAAAACATTTTGTGATTATAATGGTGAATTTTAAAAGCCCACATTGCCTTTTTTACTTTTGCATTTCAGCCATGATGGCAGTAAGGAAAACCAAGACCCAGGTAAACCGACACTGTTCCAGTCAAACATAAAATAGAGTAGGACCAAGAATGGAGACAGCCACAAAGGAAGAGAGATTCTGAAGACAGGAAAAGCAGTGTAGAAATGGAATCAAGATTTAATTTACAGATGAACAGACGGCTTGATCTGTACTTTGCACTGTGCTGTGCTCAGTCATGTCTGACTCTTCAAGATCCCATGGGCTGTAACCTGCCAGGCTCCTCTGTCCAAGAGATTTTCTAGGCAAGAATATTGCAGTGGGTTGCCATTTCCTTCTCCAGGGGATCTTCCTGACCAGGGATCAAAACTGTGTCTCTTGTATCTCCTGCATTGGCAGGCAGATTCTTTACCACTGAGCCACCTGAGAAGCCTATCTGTACTTTTGAATCTCTACAATACTGAAAGCACTGCTTTAATTGGGGAGGGGGTGGTGATGGTGGTGGTAGTACATTTGTCATTTAATTTTTAATTACACAAACAATCCATACTTAAAAAACCCCAGAAAGAACAAGTAAACATAAATCAGAAAATTGGTATTACCTGCTTCACATTTTGTGGTATAGACTTCTTCTCTACAAAATGTATTTGAGTATTTTTGCACAAAAGTAAGATCATACTGTGGATATTGGTTTTTTTTAATTTTCTTTTACTTGTAATTAAACTACTTCTTTCTCTACTTCTTTTTAAGTCAGTCCATGTACTTCTATAACAATATTCCTAATAGCTTTACAGAATTCTATTATGTTTTTATGCCATCATTTAAGTTCAATTATCTACTGCTGTTTTCAGTGTTTTGCTGCTACAAAGCTGTGATGAACATTTGTGTACTTGAGGTTTGTACAATCCTATTTTAGGAAAAATTCTTCCAGTTAGAAGAATTTTGAATTTTAAAAAATGTTTTTGATACTGTATTCCAAATTATTTTTCAGAAGAGTGAAAGTAATCTATACTCCTCCAAAAACATGGATTAGCATCATGTCTTCACTCTTACCTCCAAAACCTAAGCACACTAGGCATACAGCGTTTTTTTTTTTTTTTTTAATTGCCAGTTTGATATATAACATGTAGACTTTCAGGGATTTAACTTGGCAATGTTTGACTTTTGGTGAATTTGAACATGTAAGTGCTTTTTCTCTTACTGTGGTCGTGGGGTATCTCTTCACGGCTGCTNCTTTCACTTTTCACTCTCATGCATTGGAGAAGGAAATGGCAACTCACTCTGGTGTTCTTGCCTGGAGAATCCCAGGGACAGAAGAGCCTGGTAGGCTGCCGTCTCTGGGGTCACACAGAGTTGGACACGACTGAAGTGACTTAGCAGCAGCATATAGAATTATTAAATTACAAAGGTCTAACCAATCATCTAAAGATAAGCATTCAGTCAGATAGTACATATACCTCCATTTATACCTTAATATCTTTACTTTGCAATAACTTGGAATTTACTACTTCACANGGACACGACTGAAGTGACTTAGCAGCAGCATATAGAATTATTAAATTACAAAGGTCTAACCAATCATCTAAAGATAAGCATTCAGTCAGATAGTACATATACCTCCATTTATACCTTAATATCTTTACTTTGCAATAACTTGGAATTTACTACTTCACAAGAAAGCCTGCTTGACTTTTGCTTACCTGTATTTTCTAAACAGCATATTTTAAAATTGACCCCAAATCTGCCTTTCTATAACTTCATTCTTTGCTTCTATTTCTGCTGTTCTCTAGTGAAAAGTACAATAAATTTGCCTGCTTTCTTATCCATATTTATTTGGCAAACATTTATCGAGGGCCAGTGCCTATTTTATAACACTGCATATTAGGTGCTGGAGGTTGCTGAAAGACATTTTTTTTATTGGTGCTTCTGGTTCAGACACTTCTACCTCAAAGGGTCATTGTTCTCATCTTTAAAATTAAAGCAAGTCAGATAGGTTACATATGTGTAGCTTTAAAACATGTCAGAAAAAAGTAAACAACACAAGCATAAAGCCACTGTTATAACTCTGCTTCTGTGAGTCTGTCTCTTTAAAATTTCACATATATATGTTATCATGTACTATTTCACTTCCTCTGTCTGACTTTCACTTAGTGTAGTGACCTTATACATAGAAAATCCTAAAGACTCAACCAAAAAAAATGTTTTAACTGTTAAAACTAATAAACTAATTGAGGAAAATGACAGGATATAAAAATCAACATACAGAGATTAGTTATGTGTCTCTATATAAATAACAAAGTATCTTAAAAAGGAACAAAGAAAACATATCCTTCACATCAGTATCAAAAATAATAAAATGTTCAAGGATATGTTAAACCAAGTGCATCAAGTATCTGTTCACTGAAAAATACAAGATTCTAAGGAAAGAAAGACACAGGCAGCTCACTGTAGCTTCAGTGAGTCTTAAGCCCTAGGCCAAGGCTGCTCTTAAAACATTGGGATCCAGTGTTGAACTAAAACTGGCATTTTAATAAAGCCCAGACCTCAACAACCAAACATATAGACTCTGTTCCTACTCTAGCAAACTGACAGAGAAAGGGTGTGTCCTTTCTGGAGACAGATATTATTTACCAGATCTTTACAGAAACACATTCAGCAAACAATTAAAAATCAAAATGTTCACAAGAGAGAAAGAAAAAAAATCAAGATATACAAGAAAAGAAATGGTCAATAGGAAGAGCATAAGAAAAGGTATAGATCTTATAGCTATCAGAGTTTGAAATTTCCTATTAAAGTAGAAAATGAAAGTAGCATAAAAGGATGATAATATTAGCAAAGACACGGAAACTATGAAGCCAAAGAAATGAAAACTAAAGTATGAGAAATAAAAAAAATTTAGTTTATGAGTTTAAGAGCAGACTGCACACAGCAAAGGATAGGGAAACAAGGAAAGCTCTCAGAAAATATCCATTGTGAAACAAGAAGAGAAAAAGATTTAAGAAGAAGAGAGAGAAGGAGGAGGGGAACAGAGCATNGATCTTATAGCTATCAGAGTTTGAAATTGCCTATTAAAGTAGAAAATGAAAATAGCATAAAAGGATGATAATATTAGCAAAGACATGGAAACTATGAAGCCAAAGAAATGAAAACTATAGTATGAGAAATTAAAAAAATTTAGTTTATGAGTTTAAGAGCAGACTGCACATAGCAAAGGATAGGGAAACAAGGAAAGCTCTAAGAAAATATGCAGTGTGAAACAAGAAGAGAAAAAGATTTAAGAAGAAGAAGAGAGAGAAGGAGGAGGGGAACAGAGCATCCAATTTCTGGAAAAATTTCAGCACATCATATGTGTAATTGGCATCCAAGAAGGAGACCACAAGAGAAGACTGGGACAGAAATAGTTAAAGAGACTATGACTGAGAACATTTCAAATATTAAGCCATATATCAAGAAGTTCAATAAACACAACAGAAGATAAAAGTAGCAGGTCAAATTGTTGAAAATCAAATATAAAAACAGCTAAAATAGAAAAAGCAGCCAAAGTAAAAGATTAAAGATAGAGAAGCAACAATGTTGATCACTCCAGGGGGAAAATGGAGGTTAGAAAGACAATTGGTTTACATTTTTTAAGTATTAAAAGTAAAAAAAAAAACAAAAAAACCTTTGATATTTATATCAATCAAAGATATTCTTCTTAAATGACAGTGAAATGAATGCTTTCTTTGGCAATCAAAGCTGAGAAATGGTGTCCAATAGCCTCAAATGACAATTTATTACAAAAGCAGTTCTTTGGACTGGAGGAAAATAAATACAGATAGGGCCCTAGCCCTTTAGGAATAAATGGTGGATACCAGAAGGATAAATATCTAATAAAATAGCATTGATATGCTTTTACTATACATATTAAACAGCAGTGTGTATGTGCAAGTAAAAATATAATTTCTTTAAAAGACTTTAAAAAGTATAGTTTCTTTAAAAGATGATTTTAAGGCAAAAATCATCATAATGTACTGTTTGTGATTCACAGCATATCTGCATATACTCTTTACATGTGTGTGATGTTTCCAAATGATTTAAGACCTCATGTGCATAAACATGTAGCAAATTTTCACATTCTTGCAATAAACTTGTATGTTTCTTTCAGTTGGGTGATGAGCAATATGCAACTTCTAGAAACAGTAATACATAAGCAATAATACACATATTCCTATATATGACACCATTGCCCTTTAACAAAGTATACTACCCTCCACCAGAAAACACCAAAAAATTCCCTGTGTTAAATTAGGTGTTTCCCAATAAAAATGGATATGGCTTCTCTCTGTTTAAGCTGTTTCTAGCTTCTTACCCTTGCTTGAGATTTCATTTATTTGACATATTCTAGAGATTTTATAGATGCAGGGGCAAATGAAAGCTCTTTCAATAGCTCCACCTGTTAATTTTGGAGATTAATTTTGTGATATTAATTTACCTTCACAAAGGCTGAATGCCATACATCTACCTTTATTATGTGCTCCATAGGTCTACTCTCTGGTTTGACTTCAAAATTGTCTTTGTGAAATCCTGGTCAAGTATTTAATGTCTAGGAGAGAAAGTAACCACTAAGCTCCCTCTACATTTCTTAGTTTAATAAAAATAACATTTATTTCTGATGAATACTAGCAAAGGTAAATTGATCAAATAAAATATAATTCCTCTAACAAGGAAAAGAACAGAAAGATTACTCTAAAACAAAATCAGTCCTTAAAAATGTCATACAAAATTAGATTAACTCTTGATTGTAAATGCTATCAAAACAAAAATTAGGTAATAGATGTTCTGAAAATATGTTGTAGATATGACTAAAATGCTTCCTAAGTCATGGGACTGGCTGAGAATGCCTCCTTAAATGGATCAGGTCAACATAAGATAAAGATAATAAAAAACTATATAAAGGGAATTGTACACAATGAAGACATTTTTTACAATAGAAGAAAATGGTGTCTGTTAAAGAGGATAGAAAAAGAGGATTGTGTACACATAATTTTTCAAAATCCCTTCAAAACTGTCCCAAGATGCTATTCAGAGATTTTAGCCCAATGATGTGTACTGCTTATTTAGACTGAAATACAGTTGAATACACTAATGCATCAAGTAACGTTAGCTTCATTCAGATAGCCTTTTAAAAATACTCAGATTTTATGCCCACTATATAGCACATCTTGGGCTCTTCAAATAACCATAATTGGTTATTCTATTACATTCAGCTTCAAGGCCAAAATTTTACAATTCCAGTTTACATGATCCAGTCTGGAATTAAATGTGATTGGTTGACATAAACTTCTTTCCAAAATCCTTATGACTCATTGGTAAAATGTTTCTAAATCTATAAAATTAAAGACTAACTCCTACATTTGCACTGGCCCTGCCAAAAAGCCTATAAGGTGATTTTGAAACCAACTCTGTGTGTGTGGTATTAATGGGTGTATATCTGCCTCTGTGTCGTCTTCTCTCCTGTTCTCAGTCTGTCAAATACTCTACTGGTAACTGCAGTGGTGATTATGAAGTTAATAACAAATCATAACTGACCATATAACTTTGAATACACAGAGCGGCTCATTTTGTGTAGTGGCAGTCTCTGCTTTTAGAAGAATGTACTTAAAGGGGCATAGTAAACCTAATGTCTTATTTTAGATATAATCATCTTATCAATGAGAGAGCCAGTCAAATGTTACAACCAGTTTGAAAGAGAATTGGATGGATCACACTTACAGAGATCTAGCAGGAATACTGAAATAAACTTACAAAGAGATATAAAGAGATATAAATTTCCCATAAATGGGGAAATCAATTATTCTTGCTATGGACAGCATTCATTTGCAAATGGAAAATAATGATTTACATTGCTAAGAATTATGGTCAACTTAGAGAGTTACAAGACTAGTGGAGGTGATGGAATTCCAGTAGAGCTATTTCAAATCCTGAAAGATAATGGTGTAAAAGTGCTGCACTCGATATGCCAGCAAATTTGGAAAACCCAGCAGTGGCTGCAGGACTGGAAAAGGGCAGTTTTCATTCCAATCCCAAAGAAAGGCAATGCCAAAGAATGCTCAAACTACCGCACAATTTCACTCATCTCACACACTGGTTAAAGTAATGCTCAAAATTCTCCAAGCCAGGCTTCAGCAATACATGAACCATGAACTTCCAAATGTTCAAGCTGGTTTTAGAAAAGGTAGAGGAATGAGAGATCAAATTGCCAACATCCACTGGATCATCAAAAAAGCAAAAGAGTTCCAGAAAAAACATCTATTTCTGCTTTATTGACTATGCCAAAGCCTTTGACTGTGTGGATCACAATAAACTGTGGAAAATTCTGAAAGAGATGGGAATACCAGACCACCTAACCTGCCTCTTGAGAAA
>SJYW01008574.1:291667-303337 GCA_006410735.1 Raphicerus campestris
TTAGAACTGGACATGGAACAACAGACTGGTTACAAATAGGAAAAGGAGTACGTCAAGGCTGTATATTGTCACCCTGCTTATTTAACTTATATACAGATTACATCATGAGAAACGCTGGGCTGGAAGAAGCAGAAATTGGAATCAAGTTTGCCGGGAGAAATCTCAATAACCTCAGATATGCAGATGACACTACATTTATGGCAAAAAGTGAAGAGGAANGAACAGACTGGTTCCAAATAGGAAAAGGAGTACGTCAAGGCTGTATACTGTCACCCTGCTTATTTAACTTATATACAGATTACATCATGAGAAACGCTGGGCTGGAAGAAGCAGAAACTGGAATCAAGTTTGCCGGGAGAAATCTCAATAATCTCAGATATGCAGATGACACTACCCTTATGGCAGAAAGTGAAGAGGAAGTCAAAAGCCCCTTGATGAAAGTGAAAGTGGAGAGTGAAAAAAGTTGGCTTAAAGCTCACCATTCAGAAAACGAAGATCATGGCATTTGGTCCCATGACTTCATGGGAAATAGGTGGGGAAACAGTGTCAGATTTAATTTTGGGGGCTCAAAAGTCATTCCAGATGGTGACTGCAGCCATGAAATTAAAAGACTCTTACTCCTTGAAAGAAAAGTTATGACCAACCTAAATAGCATATTCAAAAGCAGAGACATTACTTTGCCAACAAAGGTTCATCTAGTCAAGCCTGTGGTTTTTCCAGTGGTCATGTATGGATGTGAGAGTTGGACTGTGAAGAAAGCTGAGTGCTGAAGAATTGATGCTTTTGACCTGTGGTGTTGGAGAAGACTCTTGAGAGTCCTTTGGACTGCAAGGAGATCCAACCACTCCATCCTAAAGGAGATCAGCCCTGAGTGTTCTTGGAAGGAATGATGCTAAAGCTGAAACTCCAGTACTTTGGCCACCTGACTGGAAGAGTTGACTCATTGGAAAAGACTCTGATGCTGGGAGGTATTGGGGGCAGGAGGAGAAGGGGATGACAGAGCATGAGATGGCTGGATGGCATCACCGACTTGATGGACATGAGTCTGAGTGAACTCCGGGAGTTGGTGATGGACAGGGAGGCCTGGTGTGCTGTAATTCATGGGGTCGCAAAGAGTTGGACACGACTGAGTGACTGAACTGAACTGAACTGGAGAGTTGGAAAACAGTTCAACCTCTGTACATAGTTCTCTGTTGAAGATATCAGTAATTATTTTCATCCATTTCATAGTTCCTCATATTTTTTTCTGATACTCTCAAAGACCATGCATAACTCAATGACCGTGCATATTCTCCTTAACTTCTCTATATTGGTTATATAAGAGGATAATGGACATCAGTGGAGACAGAAACATTGAAGATAAGCAAAGAGGAAAGATGAAGCCCGATGAGAGCATCAGTGTTGGTGGAACGAGTGAAGAGGGTGGGCAAAAGAAGCCTTCTTAAGTCCCAGTCAGTGTATCCCTCTTTCCCACTCCATGTTTCCATCNCCATGCATAACTCAATGACCGTGCATAATCTCCTTAACTTCTCTTTATTGGTTGTATAAGAGGATAATGGACAGCAGTGGAGACAGAAACATTGAAGATAAGCAAAGAGGAAAGATGAAGCCCGATGAGAGCGTCAGTGTTGGTGCAACGAGTGAAGAGGGTGGGCAAAAGAAGCCTTCTTAAGTCCCAGTCAGTGTATCCCTCTTTCCCACTCCATGCTTCCACCTTTCTCTCTCCATGCTAGAAGTCCAGTATAGCTCTCTCACAAAACAAAGATCAGTGAACAGGGAAAATTCGCAGAGACTTGAAAAGGCTACAATTCTGCTTTTCCAAAATGACAGCAGTTCATGAAATGTTATTGAGAAAGGAAAGGAAAAAGACTAGTTAGCTAATTAAACAATATGGCAAATAATTTTGGAGCATGAGAAACAGTAGGATATCTCACCAATCACAGAATGTCAACACGTAACTAATGCAGTTTTCCAGACTGACAATGAAACAGAGATTCTTTTTGGCACATAATTCTTCATATCGAGACAGCACCATGACACCAGAGGAAAAAGAACCTTGACATATTTCTCAAGCTACTTTCTTTCTTCAGTACATTCCTAGACTAAGCAATTTCTAGGCATTTTTCTTTCTTTCTTTTTTTTGTAGCCTGCTTAATCAGATTAAGGGAAGAGGAAAGATATAATATGCATGAGTATTAATAAATATCTTAGATATCAACACCAACTACTTATATATCTGGAAATAATGTAATGAACTTACCTAAGTGGAACTTTTAATTCCTAAGATTGTTAATTTTTTACATGCTCTTTCATGAGGTAAGGTCAGGCACTGAAATGTACACTATTTTGAAAATTAGAAGTCTGTTTTTTAAATCCACTAAATCACATGTCATGGTTTACCCTCATTCTCTTATTTTTTAAAATAAGCCAGTTGAATTTTATTATTTATAAAGTCTCTTATATCTTTAAAATCTAGTTATAGAAGGGTAGTCTATTTAGTATTTTCCTGAGAAATGTCATTAAAGTTTTTTTTCTTTAAGAGAATATGTCAAGGGTAAAGCTAAGGAAAATAAATTGTAAGCAATATAAATAAATATTTGAGAATTCTAGAAATGAACACAGTGGCTTTTTCTAATTGAATACATCTAAATACTTGGAATACATCTAAAGGCATCTAAATTCATGTAATATTGTATTTGTATGTATATATGTTTATATTTGTGTGTGTTTGTGAGATCGGTTTTATTTAATCAATTTAGCCTGTTTGTATAATATAGTTTCAATGAATTGTATTATAAACATAAAATCATACCATTAGTACTGAGATGGCAGAAATCTCCAGTGGTGTAATCAGTGAGGGCATATTTAAAACAAAACAGTAAATTCTACCATCAGTACAAAAAAAGCAATATCAAATGACTCAATATCAAGTGAATTTGAAAGCTATAAAATTAACACAGTTTGCATTAAATTTGAAAGTGTGAATTCTTCCTACATAGGTACCATACNCAGTAAATTCTACCATCAGTACAAAAAAAGCAATATCAAATGACTCAATATCAAGTGAATTTGAAAGTTATAAAATTAACACAGTTTGCATTAAATTTGAAAGTGTGAATTCTTCCTACATAGGTACCATACTCAGCAGCAAAGAACAGTAAGTATTTATTAGCAAAATATACCTTCTCATAATCTGTGCCACTCTATTATATGAATAGAAGTGCTAGGTTACATAAGAGGCTTTAATATTGTATCTCAATGCAAAAACTTCCCAAAGGTCTTTTTAACAACAAAATGAACTTCATAAATTAAAAAGATAGACATGTGTTTTCTGATATCCTCATATACCAATAGTTTTACCCTACTTTCTAAAACTTTTTATTTTGAAATATTTAGACACTCATGTGCATGCATGCCATTATGTCTGACTCTTTGTGACCCAATGGACTACAGACCACGAGGCTCTCGTCCATGGGATTTTCCAGCCAAGAATAGTGGAGTGGGTTGTCCTACCCTCCTCCAGGGGATCTTCCTGACTCATGGATCAAAACTGCATCTCTTAACGTCTCTTTTATCGGCAGATGGGTTTTTTATTTCTAACACCACCTGGGAAGCCCCAGAGACTGAAAAGGAGTTGCAAAAACTTTGCGGAAAATTCCTTCATGCCCATCATCCNCAGAGCTCTAACCAATTAAAATCATGTCTCTTGTTCCCAGTACAGTCTAATGTATATCCCTGGTTAGATGGTTCTTCTGTGAATGGGCTTCTTTATTTTGTGGTGTTATATTCTTTAGTATGTAGATTGCAAAGACAGCACTTTGCATATTTATGTCTACGCATGTGCGCACGTGTGTATGTTGGGTAAAGAGAAGGGAGCATCACCTTTTCATCTAGTTGGAAATAGAAAAGATCATGGAGGACTGTTCATGGGAGGTGTGTGCATGGTCCTGGACCAGAAGCAGGGAATTTCACAGCTGTTCTCATTACCTTGGTTGAAAGTCGTCAAAGGCATAGAGAACTCAAGATAGACAACAAAATGTGGTCAGAAAGCAAGAAACCAGGCTTGGGTGCATGTCTAGCAGCATTTCTGGGATTCTGTACTTCGAGGGTTTTTTGAAAGTTAAACAGTTTAAAACATGTGAAATCTTTGGAATTATGCCTTGAAATACATGTATGAATTATTTTTTGCATTGTTCAGTACCACTTTTTCATAATTTCTGGTGGTAACTTTCATAATCAATTCTAAAACTTGAGAATTCCACAAACAAGATGGCCAGTGAGTTATTACTCAGGAGATCAAGAAGCTTGCATCATTGGAAACTCAATTAGCAAGGTATTCATTCAGCAACTTGGCTTTTACTGTTTTAGGGAGACCTATACACCCAGATCAATTCAAAGACGATACCACATATTTAAATATTTATATGAGAAAATAGCCAGAGTAAAGTAAGTTTCAACCCAACAGAATGGAGTCTCCATTGTTCCTGTTACTTTTGCTCTTAGATCCTAAATTATTTCCCTTAATTGATAGCACTTAAATTAGACATTTCTCTCTTCAGTGTTTCTTCAGAATTAGGGGATATTTTTATTGGCCCTTACATTTTTTAAAATTAATTCTTATTATGTTATTTGGGGACTTCCCAGCTGGCACAGTGGTAAGCAATCTGCCTGCCACTGCAGGAGATGCAAGAAGCGCAGATTCTAGACCAGGAAGATCCCCTGGAGAAGGAAAAGGCAACCCACTCCAGTATTCTTGCCTGGGAAACTCCATGTTATGGTAGCCTGTGGGACCCTGGGCAAGTTATATTTTCTAAACCTCAATCTCTCCCCCTTTGAGTGGAGGAAATAGTGGAACCTACCTGTGAATTTGGAGGTGAGCATATAATGAGATTGAAACTGAGCAGATAATAACTATCATAATATTTATCCTTCTCCTTCTCCTCCTAGTCTCCATCCTTCTCCTTCATCCTCTTCTCCTTCATCCTTTCTCCTTCTGTTCCTCCTCCTTTTTACTACTACTATTACTACTGGCAAAATGGCTGAGGATTCTTGAAATAAGTAGGGTGAAGAATATCCTTTGCCACCCCAAGGACTAGCCCACCAGGCTCTTCTGTTCATGGGATTCTCTAGGCAAGAATACTGGAGTGGGTTGCCATGCTCTCCTCCAGGGGATCTTCCCAACCCAGGGATTGCACTCAGGTCTCCCACATTGCAGGCGGATTCTTTACCATATGAGCCACCAGGGAAGCCCCCAAAATACAAATAGACAGGAGGAAAAGAGTTGATACTGGAATTAAAANACTACTACTACTACTACTGGCAAAATGGCTGAGGATTCTTGAAATAAGTAGGTGAAGAATACAAACGTGCTGTGCTGTGCTGACAGTCATGCCCAACCCTTTGCCACCCCAAGGACTGTAGCCCACCAGGCTCTTCTGTTCATGGGATTCTCTAGGCAAGAATACTGGAGTGGGTTGCCATGCTCTCCTCCAGAGGATCTTCCCAACCCAGGGATTGCACTCAGGTCTCCCACATTGCAGGCAGATTCTTTACCATATGAGCCACCAGGGAAGCCCCCAAAATACAAATAGACAGGAGGAAAAGAGTTGATACTGGAATTAAAAAACTCAAGAATTCCCAGTCTCCAGGCCTGATAGAGTAAATCCAGCAGTGGATTAAGGAAAACATCACCTTTTATCATCCCAGAGTCCTTTCACTTCCAAGATGCTAGATCACTGTTAAAGAACTTTCGAAAAGTGCTAGTGGGTGGGATAACAACTAGGAGATTTTAGAAGAGCTATGATGATGTATTTCCCTTTCTCTAGAGAGAGATTCTGGGGAAGGCAATGGCAACCCACTCCAGTACTCTTGCCTGGAAAATCCCATGGATGGAGGAGCCTGGTAGACTGCAGTCCATGGGGTCGCTGAGGGTCGGACATGACTGAGCAACTTTACTTTCACTTTTCACTTTCACGCATTGGAGAAGGAAATGGCAACCCACTCCAGTGTTCTCGCCTGGAGAATCTCAGGGACGGCTGCCGTCTATGGGGTCACATTGAGTTGGACACGACTGAAGCGACTTAGCAGCAGTAGCAGAAAGAGATACAGAGCACAGAGAGAAGAAGCATTTTCTTCCTTAACCTGGTTTTAAATAATAAAAACCAGCAAAAAACAGGCAATGTCTCTATCTGTGCTTTTTTTTTTTTTTTTTTGTGCTGGGGGAGGCAATTATTATTCATCAGTATTATCTCAGGATGTGAAATAATTCTTATATAAGTAACTTGATTGAATCACACAGTCCTCTGACATCCTGACCTGTTCTTGTTGACAACCTGCAGCCTGAATGGCCATTAGGAGCCTGAGCATTATTGAACTGGTAAAAAGCGTTAAAACCAGCATAAGGGTCCTTAGCTCACTGGGGAGAGCTGAGAAGATGAGCAAAGTTTTCACTCTCAGCTTCGAGACTCCTTAAACTTCAACATTAAAAGCAGCCCTGAAAGGAATAATGCTATCCTCAAAGGAAGCCACCCTTTGAATAAAACATGATTTACTCCTCCTGTTTCCTTCAAGCTGTTTCCCCTCATTGCCTAATTTTTGACCTTGTAAAATTTGGCAGAAGCTTTGTGAGCAAAGCTATCGCTTGTTATGGAGTAGAAATAGAGAGAGATGTGAAAGCTAGTTCTAAGTCATGGTCTGTTTGACAGGCCAGCTCTAGGATGGGGGGCTATTTCTTTCCATAACTTGTTTCTTAGGCATCTTCTGAGGCTCAAAAGTCACACTGACTTGAAAACCCACAAAGAAGTCTTTTATGGATAACTTATGTAAAAACATAAATAAGATACAAATACATTGAAAAAAGTAAATTAAGAAGAAAAAATGAGAATAGTGTTGTTTCTTTATATATTTGGATCTGCTTGAATGTCATGGGCTTCCCAGGTGGCGCTAGTGGTAAAGAACATGCCTGCCAGTGCAAGAGATGTAAAGAGACACAGAATTGATCCCTGAATGGGGATGATCCCCTGGAGGAGAGCATGGCAACCCACTCCAGTATTCTTGCCTGGAGAATCCCATGGACAAAGAAGGCTGGCCGGTGGACTACAGTCCATGGGGTCGCAGAGTTGGACACGACTGAAGTGACTTAGCACACACACAAGAATGTCATGGGTCTCTTGAAATACACAAAGCCTCATTTCTACCTTAGTCTCTCACTGCCCAGGTATAGGAGACACACGTTCTATATAAGCTGATCTTAGGATCCAGAACCATATTTTTGTGTTGAAATTGCATATAGATCATGAGAGGAAAAGGAACAGTATTTGCCTCTGTCGGCCTCATGAACAGAGATGGAAACCCAGCTCCCACTGACTCTAATCACTCAGGTTTAAAGGGTTTGGCTCAGAAGATGCCAAGGTGAGGGAGGGAGAGGCTAGTTAAGTGCTGGTCATTTTCCATTCTCTTCACGGGGATTCTCCCCGTGCCAATCTCTGCGAAGGCTGGAAGACCCTGAGACAGACCTGCCTAGGAATCCAACTACAAAGGAAAGGAAGATAAGGAATTTATTCCTTTCTGAATGTTTTTTATATCTGTCTTAGCTATCCAGGCACAGGTAGTGTATGTCTGACTGATAAAGCCTCATTATTAGCTGTACCCAGCTCCCATCCAAGTCACCTGAGGGCATTCTGAAAGCACCAGGTCCTGTTAAGATGGAAATAATTAATGTCTCTTTACAGATTCCCATTTTAATCAGTGTTCTTTACTGAATGAATGTCAACTGGTAAACAAAATGGGGAAAGGCAAAGGACAACACAGGGCTCCCCTAGTGACTCAGTGGTAAAGAATCCACCTGCCAAAGCAGGAGATGCAGAATCGATCCCTGGGTCTGGAAGAATCCTTGGAGAAGGAAATGGCAGCCCACTCCAGTATTCTTGCCTGGAAAATGTCATGGACAAAGGCGCCTGGTGGGCTGCAGTCCATGGGTTGCAAAGATGTGATTTAGTGACCAAACAACAATGATAAAAGACATCACATGGGATTGTTCTGGGGACGTTGTTGAACCAAGGACCCTTCCTAATAATACCAACACTTCTTTATAATTCCAGCAAGCAAATAATGAAATCCATACACTCATGAAAAAAAAAAANAGACATCACATGGGATTGTTCTGGGGACGTTGTTGAACCAAGGACCCTTCCTAATAATACCAACACTTCTTTATAATTCCAGCAAGCAAATAATGAAATCCATACACTCATGGAAAAAAAAAAGAAAAGAAAAAAGTTATTTTCTCTTCCTAAAGTGGTATTTTCCCTACCAGAAATGTCCAATCTCACGGAATACTTTTAAATAGGTGACACTTTGGAATCCAAGGACCACAACTATAATCAATTCCAAACCCTGCAAATTACAGAGAAGAAAACTCAGACCCTAGGAGGCAAGACACAAAGTCAAGGGCAGTGAAAGTACTATAAATAAGCCCAGATCACCAGACACATAGGTAAGTGTTCCTCACATTGCACCATGCTTCCATAAATGCTGGAATTCATTGTGCAGGAGGCAGAGGATCACAGGGCTCAGGAACTCAGGTTCTTCAGCTGGAAAAACCAAGGTGTGAAATCCAGGTCAGCCACTGTATGAGCTGCTTCATCTTGAAGCCTTGCTTCCTCCGAAGAGGCTGAGAGACCAGCAGTACTACACCCATCACCCAAGGGCTTGTTAGAGTTTTGGAATTTCAGGCTTCACCACAAACCAACCTATGGGGAAACTTCATTTTAGCCAGACACCCAGGAGACTGGTGTGCACATCAAAGTTTAAAAAATGTAACTTAAAATCAGTGATTCTCATTTCTGGATTCTCATTAGAATCACCTGGGAACTAATTTGGTTGTTTTCTTTTTAATATTGATTTTTTGGGGCTGCACCCCCAGAGACTCTTAGTGATGACATTTGGGCATGGCATCAGCTATAACTCATTTTACAGAGTTATCAGGTGATTTCAATTATACACCTAATATGGAGGCACCTATGCACACAGGCTCTCAGCCCTTCCCATCTGCAGGTTCTGTTAAAAGATTACAAGGGATAATGTTTATAAAGTACTTGGTATATACCCAGCATAGACTATGTGCTCAAAATATGTTGTTGTTTTTCCCTCCTCTTCCTCTTCTTTTCTTCCACCTTCTTTATAACATAATGTATAAGCTAAAGCAAGCATTCCACCTTGGACATGTCAAAAATTTTGCTACTTGTCTACTCAATAATTTGAGGGACTTTTTGAATAAATAGAATGTAATGAGTTCATGGGATGTGCCTGGCACTGTTCTATGCACCGGCCAAACAACCAAAAACCCTCATACACCATAAGCTCTGTGAAAACAGAAACGGGATTACCTTGTTTCTCTTCCTACTACAAGCCCAGCCATGTGTTCCTGAATCCAATGTCTGCTTTATTTATAACAGGAAGTAGAACAAATACATGTGGAAATACATAGCCCCCAAAGCAGTAAGGACTGTAGTCAACCCTTTGGGGAGGTGGACAAAAATCTTTTAATTTGAATATCTACAATAAGGGGATGGTTAAACTATTTCTTCTTAGTTAAATTTCTGAATTTTGAAGGTCTATTATGTGCCCTTGAAATCAACGATAGATAATGACATTGTCAAATGACCATCATCCCCCACCCAAAATAAAAATAGTATTCAGAGTAAATGCTCTGTTAAATACTTAGTTAAACAACAAAGAAATCATGACTGGAGGCCAAGCAGTCTCCGGTCAGAGACACTATCGATTGAATTGCCCCCATCTCTACGGTGTGGATGAGAAGAACAGAAGCGCAAAGACACAGGCAGGACTGCTTCAGGGAAATTATGATCAAGGATTCGTATTTTAACATCTCCACACTTTGTCTGATCAGAAGATTATTATTCACTGTTTCTAATTGCTCCATCTCTGGATCCGCTCGTAAATACACATCATAGGAACAGTTTCAAAAGCTCTGTCACAGGATTGTCTTATTTTTTGTGCTTTTACATGTAAAAGCCCCCCAAAGAATTGTCAGCAACTCAAAATAATGATTATGTAAATGAAAAAAAAATCCTGCTTTTAAACCAAAGAAAGGCAAAGCTATTTAGAGCAAGAACCTCCTCTCCTCACCAGGCAGGCAGAGCAGCCTCCTCCCTCCTCTAGCTTCTCTCTTCTGAAATCCAGGGGGCATTCTCTCCGGAGCACACCCACTGCACCTTACAGTGGGCCAAGGACCACTTGCCAACCTGTCCATTCACTCTTTATTGTAAAACTCAACCTCTTCTCGATTCTCTGGCGCTTGTGTCAGGCCATCAAATGTTTGCTTCATCTTTTGTGGCTGAATATAAATTTTGGTTGGAAGAGAAAAAAGAGCCCTCCAGATATTACAATAAACACACACACACACAGGCAGAAAAAAAATTTTTTTCTATCTCCATTGAGCTTAACAATCAGCAGGGCCCAAATTACCTCTTATTAACATTTATTTTACAAAACAGGCAGGGTATAATTTGGTGATAGATTCAGATTTGGAGAGGAGCTATAATCAGCCTCCTGAAGGGCTCTGCCTGAAGTACATGGCTGCTATTTTTTGTAATTATATTTCTTGGTCCCCTTCCTCCCCACCGCCCACCCCCCCATTCCCAGTCTGGAGAGTCTTTCACTCTCATCTCTGNCTGATGAGAGAAACCTCCAATTTGTCTCTGTTAAGGATATTCACAAAGCTGCCTAGATCAGTTTAGAAATGAAAGCTGTTTGTAAAAAAGAAATGTTTGTCATTCTTCTAGATGGCCTTTAAGGTTTGTGAGACCAGTGAAAGAAAGGAAGCCTTTGGTCATACCTTTTCTTACTGGGAAAGGGCGTGGGAGAACATGGAGCTTAGAATTGAGCATAGTTGACATTTAAGAGGGGCTTCTCTGGTGGCTCAGTGGTAAAGAATCCATCTGCACTGCAGAAGGTGCAGGAGTCGTGGGTTCAATCCCTAGGTTGGGAAGGTCCCCTGGAAGAAGGCTTGGCAACCTATTCCAGTATTCTTGCCTGGAGAATGTCTTGGAAAGAGGAGCCGGTGGACTACAGTCCATAGGGTCACAAAGAGTCAGACATGACTGAAGTGACTAAGCAGGTCCATAGGACATTTAAACATATCTGTGTTCCTCACAGTTCTTTATCCAGAAACCAGCCCAAATACTGCAGAAGCAGGGAGCAGGATAATTCATATCAGTTGGTTTGACCTTGGTAACCTGTTAGACACCTGGGCACTTTCTCAGTTTTGATATCACAAGTTTTTCTCTAACAATAAATGAGGAACTAATGCGTGATGTAATACAGCTTTTCTTAAAACAGCACACTCAGACTATTTGTATCATGAAAATCCATCAGAAATACAGATTGTTTGACTTCATGGTGAGACAGGAAGGAAGAGTGCAGGCATAACCTTTAAAAGAACGACACAGACACTAAGGATACAAAGCAATTGGTCAGAGCCAAGTAGGCCTGAGAAAAGACACACCCACCCATGCCTTGAAAGTTCTGAGGGTGGCTGCAAAAGGCTAGAAAATGGGCTCATGATCCAATTCCTAGAAATTCTTCCCCCAAATAGTTCTTCCCACTCAGTGTGTGTGTGTGTGTGTGTGTGTGTGTGTGTGTGTGTGT
>SJYW01008574.1:305835-329360 GCA_006410735.1 Raphicerus campestris
TTAGGAAGCCTGTTTGTGGAGATGGCGGCTGGCTGAATGGGAGCAGGAGGCCCCACTTCCCTGGCAAACAAGGCCCTGGGAACCCATCCAACTGTGGAGAGCATGTGCTGGGGGTGGTGGGGGGGTGGAGGTGGTGAATAGGCAAGCAGCAGGCTGGCCCATATGTCAGCCTGTGCCACAAAGACGCCTCTGCGTATCTAGCATGACAAACAGGATTACCAAAGACAATTAATCTGGCACGCTTTATCAAAATCAAGCACTGACCCCCGACCTCTCCCCTCGGTGTGCAGCAGATGCCACGCTCCAATTCAATAAACCCTGAGTGTTCCCTTTCCCACTTCTGAAAAGAAGCCGGGCCTGAAGAAGCCTGGCACGAACTAATTGCAACCGCTGTGTGATGGTGAGCGTTCTAATCAAATAGGACGAGTCTACCTTTTCTCCCACTTTTAATGGAGAGCCTGGCCATAGCTGCCTGCCTGTGGCAGAAAGAAAAAAACCAAACACATCCATTTTACTTTTCTTCTGCTCTGGAGCCAGCAGTCTGCGGTGGGTGGAGAAAGGGACAGAGAGAAGCAGGTAGCTGCTGTTCCGCTGCTTATTGCTTGAGGTTTGGCTGTTCCTTCTAGAGGGAGAAGGCTTGCAAGGGACTCAAGATCATAATGGGCTTCAGGAATGTGTTCATCCTCCCCTGGTACTTTATGAGAAAGATACTAAGGCAGCAGGAAAGTCACGGGGCGTCCAGAATCACAAAATCTCAAATCTTGACTCCATCTAGGAGTAGTTGTACTGTTAGCTGCTTAGTCGTGTTCGACTGTTTGCGATCCCATGGACTGTAAGCCACCAGTCTCCTCTGTCCACGGGATTTTCCAGGCAAGAATACTAGAGTGGATTGCCATGCCCTTCTCCAGGGAATCTTCCTGACCCAGGGATTGAACCTGGGTCTCCTGCACTGCAGGCAGATTCTTTACCATCTGAGCCTCCATCTAGTCCATTCCAATAATTTAATCCAATTTATCTAAATTTCCACATCTGCATTATTTTGTGACCCTGATGAGAGAAACCTCCAATTTGTCTCTGTTAAGGATATTCACAAAGCTGCCTAGATCAGTTTAGAAATGAAAGCTGTTTGTAAAAAAGAAATGTTTGTCATTCTTCTAGATGGCCTTTAAGGTTTGTGAGACCAGTGAAAGAAAGGAAGCCTTTGGTCATACCTTTTCTTATGGGGAAAGGGCGTGGGAGAACATGGAGCTTAGAATTGAGCATAGTTGACATTTAAGAGGGGCTTCTCTGGTAGCTCAGTGGTAAAGAATCCATCTGCACTGCAGAAGGTGCAGGAGTCATGGGTTCAATCCCTAGGTTGGGAAGGTCCCCTGGAAGAAGGCTTGGCAACTTATTCCAGTATTCTTGCCTGAAGAATGTCTTGGAAAGAGGAGCCGGTGGACTACAGTCCATAGGGTCACAAAGAGTCAGACATGACTGAAGTGACTAAGCAGGTCCATAGGACATTTAAACATATCTGTGTTCCTCACAGTTCTTTATCCAGAAACCAGCCCAAATACTGCAGAAGCAGGGAGCAGGATAATTCATATCAGTTGGTTTGACCTTGGTGACCTGTTAGACACTTGGGCACTTTCTCAGTTTTGATATCACAAGTTTTTCTCTAACAATAAATGAGGAACTAATGCGTGATGTAATACAGCTTTTCTTAAAACAGCACACTCAGACTATTTGTATCATGAAAATCCATCAGAAATACAGATTGTTTGACTTCATGGTGAGACAGGAAGGAAGAGTGCAGGCATAACCTTTAAAAGAACGACAGCCACTAAGGATACAAAGCAATTGGTCAGAGCCAACTAGGCCTGAGAAAAAGACACACCCACCCATGCCTTGAAAGTTCTGAGGGTGGCTGCAAAAGGCTAGAAAATGGGCTCATGATCCAATTCCTAGAAATTCTTCCCCCAAATAGTTCTTCCCACTCAGTGTGTGTGTGTGTGTGTGTGTGTGTGTGTGTGTGTGTGTGTGTTGGTTGGTCAGTTAGTCCTGTCTGACATTTTTTCAACTCCGCGTACTGTCCTAGCCTGCCAGGCTCCCCTGTCCATGGGTTTTCCCAGGCAAGAACACTGGAGTGGGTTGCCATTTCCTTCTCCACGGCATCTTCCCAACCCAGGAATCAAATCCACGTCTGCACTGGCAGTTAGATTCTTTACCATTGAGCTACCAAGGAAGCTCCTAAGGAGTCTGTACCTCTCTAAATAAACTTGCTTTCACTTTACTTAGGTTGCTCTTGAATTGTTTCCTGAAAAAAGTCAAGAATTTCCACTTGTCAACTTGACCCAGACACTCCCTCAAGATCTAGGATGTGGCCCTTCTAGAGCTCCCCGCTTTCCTGAAAGAGTCGGACCTATGGCCTTCAGTGCTTTTAGTGTGAGCCTGTCTACTTCATCACCACATTCCCTAGATGATTTTCGTGGACACAAATGTGAAGTAAAAATAAAATACACGCTGGGACCCACATCTGCCTCTGAGGAAATAGCCCTCACGCTGCTCACAAAACTGGGTAAGGAACAGTTAGTTCCCCCAGGCACCCACTTAAACTGCAGGATCTACAGCTTTATTTCCTTCTCTCGTGACTCAGCACATTGTACCCAATCAGCACAGGCCTAAGCAACATGCTGCTGACCCTAACCAATGAGAATTAAGCTCTTTGAATGTCCCCTTTTAGGACTGTAAACTTTACTGTTATATTTATGAGATGAGCTGCTCACCACTCTCAGCGTGAAGTCCTCTGTTGGCAAGTCTCTACAAAATGTTCATATCAGATAAGATCTCTGCATTTTTTGTTGACGCTAATATCTGAGAATTGACGTCATGGTGAAAAAGGTAAGATTCATCTAGTAGCTTGGTTCCAGGTGTATTTGTAACTAAACTAGTTCTGTCATCATGGCTGAGTTATTATTCTTCTTCATCCATAATAAGGACACTGGATCAAGAGCTTGCCCAATCTAGCTTTGAAACATGTTGTTTCTCTTGATCTGATTTTCTGAGAGTTCCTTTCTGCCTTGGGATCTGCATGTCTTCCTAGCTCCCTTTAAGTCCTATGATTTAGATGCTGTGCAGGATGGCTAAGAAGGATCTAGAGTTGCAGGCTGTATGGTTCTGGGCACAGTTGCTGTGTGATCTTTCTGGACTAGTCAGTAAAATTGAGTGGAAATGATCAAAGCTCAATTATTGAGAGAAGACAGATTGTTGTTAAACAATATTTGAATAAACTCCAGAGCACCAGGAAGTAGTGCTTTTTTTATTCACTCGACTTGAAGAAATTGAAGATGAAAAACATTTTACTAAAAGGCATGAGAGTCCAGATATACAAGTGGGTGGGAAAATTGCATTTGCCTGAGTTGTTGTCGCTTATGTCCATCTGAGATTTTCTAAGACCTTGCCCAGTATAGGTGCTTGACTCCAAGGGCTTTAATCCTTGAAGAGTACAGGTATTCAACCCTCAAGGAATTGCTCTGCTGGTATAATTTCAGCCGAGGCTAGAGGGAGATTACTATCTGTATGCATGTTCACTGTAGGATTACATAGCATTCTTGCAGTGAGATTCATTTTTCTTGGACTCAGAATTCTCCACTAAAAATATAAAAACCTTGTTTTACTGCATTATATTGGAAAATACTTGCAATTAAGTTATTATTAGTTTAGAATTTTATAAGATCCAAGATCAGTAAATTTGTCTCCAACTAAATTTAAGCACTTAGTATTATACATTAGACCCTTAACATACAGAAAAGTATGTCAAGAAAAATGCATAAATGAGGTTTAAAAAAAGTAAGGACATAAAAAATATTATTTACTTTAGAAGGAAAAATTGGGAGGGGAGGTGAATTTTTTTTCTTATAAGATTTATATATATATACATATAGGCATCCCAGGGGGTGCTAGTGGTAAAGAGCATGCCTGCCCATGCAAGAGACGTAAAGAGACACAGGTTTGATCCCTGGATAGGGAAGATCCCCTGGAGGAGGGCATGGCAACCCACTCTAGTATTCTTGCCTGGAGAATCCTATGGACAGAGGAGCCTGGCGAGCTATAGCCCATAGGGTCACAGAGTTGGACACAGCTGAAGCGACTTAGCATGCACACACATGTATGCAGGCATGCTTGTTTTGTATGTCCTTTAACAGACATAAGACTAGAAAGATAGATGGTAGATAAATAATTTCAGACTGAAGAGAAGATTTGAGTGTAACCAAAGATGTATTAAGCACAGGGTTCTTAGTGAATACAAATTTGGTCAGTAAGCACTTAACTAGACAGTTCTGGCCTCTAGAGCTATTTTCCATTCCTGACTTTCCAGCTTTACTAAACAATTCTGGTATTTTAATGATATAAAGAGACTCAACTCACCCAGACCTAAGTGTATGCACATGGATGGAGGAGGTCATGTGCTAGTTATTAAAGTGATCCTGGGCAAAGCTAATTTTGCTGGGCTGTGTGACTGAGATAAAACCAAGCCCCACCCGCACTTTGCAGGGAGAGGTTAGGGATTTGATTTCAGGCTGGCAGAGCTCCATCCAGACTGAAGGAATACACTATAGGGTGTCCTGTGATTGCTTCAGGGTTCTTGTCCTGGAGTAAATAATAGCTTAATGCTGATGAAGCAAGAGGTGATTGTCCTTGATAAGCCAGCTGCTGCAGGCTTAGCTTAAGGGGATCATGCACAAGCTATCTCTTTCAAGCTGCTGCTGCTGCTGCTGCTAAGTCACTTCAGTCGTGTCCGACTCTGTGCGACCCCATAGACGGCAGCCCACCAAGCTCCCCCATCCCTGGGATTCTCTAGGCAAGAACACTGGAGTGGGTTGCCATTTCCTTCTCCAATGCATGAAAGTGAAAAGTGAAAGTGAAGTTGCTCAGTCATGTCCGACTCTTAGCGACCTCATGGACTGCAGCCTACCAGGCACCTCCGTCCATGGTCCATGGGATTTTCCAGGTGAGAGTACTGGAGTTGAGTGCCATTGCCTTCTCTGATCTCTTTCACACAACCTCTCAATTGGAGAAGAGTTCAGATGCCTGGGCTGTTCCCTCGTTCATAAATCTAGGCTCCTGTCCACGCTGTGTTTCATTTTTTTGTCAGTGTCTCCACAGAAAATGCACCCCAGTATTAACCTAGAGCCCTTGCAACAGCTGGAAAACCTTGGAGTAACCCACTACCACTTGAGGGATGGAAATATCCCTGCCCCCATCCTCTTTATCTTCTCTCTTTTGAATCTTTAAAGGGCAGTCCCCCACCCACACCCCGTGAATGCTGAGATAAACTGCAGCTTAGATAATTCACTGTCAAAAATATTGAGCACACTTTAGCGGGATGGCAGTCCTAATGGTCTTTTCAAGTGCTGCTGCACGAAAGCTGAGACTATCAAGATTTTTTGGCAGGCTTTGCGTTTAACTTGTCATGTTATATATTGCAGAAGTGCAATTCGGGATCAGTATAAATCAGCTTAGAGGACTCCAGGAAGCTGTGGGAAAGAATTGCGTCAGCAACACTTGGGCTAAACAGGAGGTGGCAGCATTTTAACATCATCAGGCCCATGCCCAGCACACACACATGCCATTGCCATTGATCCTTGGGCTCTTCTCTACATTCCGGATAGGTGGTGTTCAGCTTCACACTTACTGCCACAGGGAAGCAGAACAAAGTGAGGTTTGTTTGGAATAATAGCACTGGACACTTAGAGGCTCAACTGGCAAAATAACAGCAAATAGGAAACCATGACATTGAGCTGAAAACGTTTATAATAAGTAATGTCAGAAAGTTGCCCATTTTTCATTCTTAGTGAAAACCCCAGTGTTAAAAGGTAAATAATACATCAAATTAAGCCTAGAAAGGGATAGGCAGTTTCCATTTTCTCTGCTTCCAAGAGAACTTTATGGAACTAACTTAGAACAATGAGAAAACCCCCGAGAATGAGAAAATTGTGGTCCAATATGGATTCCAGTGTGAATTCTTAGGTTATAAGGGAGCCAAAGAACTTATATTTAATATTTGACTCCCAAGGTTAACTCCTAGCCTCACTAACTAGCTAGCTAATGAAAAAGTGAAAGTGAAAATTGCTCAGTCATGTCCAACTCTTTGCGACCCCATGGACTGTGTAATCTATGGAATTTTCCAGGCTGGAATATTGAAGTAGGTAGCCTTTGCCTTCTCCAGGGGATATTCCCAATCCAGGAACTGAACCCAGGTCTCCCACATTGCAGGCAGATTCTTTACCAGCTGAGCCACATGGGAAGCCCAAGAATACTGGAGTGGGTAGCCTATCCCTTCTCCAGGGGATCTTCCAGACCCAGGAATCAAACTGGTATCCCCTGCACTGCAGGTGGATTCAGCTAGTTTA
Organism: Raphicerus campestris; assembly: GCA_006410735.1. Classification (NCBI taxonomy): domain Eukaryota; kingdom Metazoa; phylum Chordata; class Mammalia; order Artiodactyla; family Bovidae; genus Raphicerus; species Raphicerus campestris. Next base: position 312,231 of record SJYW01008574.1, read on the forward strand.
TTGAAGCTAAGGCATAGTCCCAAGTTTCTTCATTTTTATTTATTATTTATTTATTAAAATTTTTTTTATTGGATTATGGTTACTTTCAGTTCAGTTCGGTTGCTTAGTTGTGTCCGNATTTGAGTGTAACCAAAGATGTATTAAGCACAGGGTTCTTAGTGAATACAAATTTGGTCAGTAAGCACTTAACTAGACAGTTCTGGCCTCTAGAGCTATTTTCCATTCCTGACTTTCCAGCTTTACTAAACAATTCTGGTATTTTAATGATATAAAGAGACTCAACTCACCCAGACCTAAGTGTATGCACATGGATGGAGGAGGTCATGTGCTAGTTATTAAAGTGATCCTGGGCAAAGCTAATTTTGCTGGGCTGTGTGACTGAGATAAAACCAAGCCCCACCCGCACTTTGCAGGGAGAGGTTAGGGATTTGATTTCAGGCTGGCAGAGCTCCATCCAGACTGAAGGAATACACTATAGGGTGTCCTGTGATTGCTTCAGGGTTCTTGTCCTGGAGTAAATAATAGCTTAATGCTGATGAAGCAAGAGGTGATTGTCCTTGATAAGCCAGCTGCTGCAGGCTTAGCTTAAGGGGATCATGCACAAGCTATCTCTTTCAAGCTGCTGCTGCTGCTGCTGCTAAGTCACTTCAGTCGTGTCCGACTCTGTGCGACCCCATAGACGGCAGCCCACCAAGCTCCCCCATCCCTGGGATTCTCTAGGCAAGAACACTGGAGTGGGTTGCCATTTCCTTCTCCAATGCATGAAAGTGAAAAGTGAAAGTGAAGTTGCTCAGTCATGTCCGACTCTTAGCGACCTCATGGACTGCAGCCTACCAGGCACCTCCGTCCATGGTCCATGGGATTTTCCAGGTGAGAGTACTGGAGTTGAGTGCCATTGCCTTCTCTGATCTCTTTCACACAACCTCTCAATTGGAGAAGAGTTCAGATGCCTGGGCTGTTCCCTCGTTCATAAATCTAGGCTCCTGTCCACGCTGTGTTTCATTTTTTTGTCAGTGTCTCCGCAGAAAATGCACCCCAGTATTAACCTAGAGCCCTTGCAACAGCTGGAAAACCTTGGAGTAACCCACTACCACTTGAGGGATGGAAATATCCCTGCCCCCATCCTCTTTATCTTCTCTCTTTTGAATCTTTAAAGGGCAGTCCCCCACCCACACCCCGTGAATGCTGAGATAAACTGCAGCTTAGATAATTCACTGTCAAAAATATTGAGCACACTTTAGCGGGATGGCAGTCCTAATGGTCTTTTCAAGTGCTGCTGCACGAAAGCTGAGACTATCAAGATTTTTTGGCAGGCTTTGCGTTTAACTTGTCATGTTATATATTGCAGAAGTGCAATTCGGGATCAGTATAAATCAGCTTAGAGGACTCCAGGAAGCTGTGGGAAAGAATTGCGTCAGCAACACTTGGGCTAAACAGGAGGTGGCAGCATTTTAACATCATCAGGCCCATGCCCAGCACACACACATGCCATTGCCCATTGATCCTTGGGCTCTTCTCTACATTCCGGATAGGTGGTGTTCAGCTTCACACTTACTGCCACAGGGAAGCAGAACAAAGTGAGGTTTGTTTGGAATAATAGCACTGGACACTTAGAGGCTCAACTGGCAAAATAACAGCAAATAGGAAACCATGACATTGAGCTGAAAACGTTTATAATAAGTAATGTCAGAAAGTTGCCTATTTTTCATTCTTAGTGAAAACCCCAGTGTTAAAAGGTAAATAATACATCAAATTAAGCCTAGAAAGGGATAGGCAGTTTCCATTTTCTCTGCTTCCAAGAGAACTTTATGGAACTAACTTAGAACAATGAGAAAACCCCCGAGAATGAGAAAATTGTGGTCCAATATGGATTCCAGTGTGAATTCTTAGGTTATAAGGGAGCCAAAGAACTTATATTTAATATTTGACTCCCAAGGTTAACTCCTAGCCTCACTAACTAGCTAGCTAATGAAAAAGTGAAAGTGAAAATTGCTCAGTCATGTCCAACTCTTTGCGACCCCATGGACTGTGTAATCTATGGAATTTTCCAGGCTGGAATATTGAAGTAGGTAGCCTTTGCCTTCTCCAGGGGATATTCCCAATCCAGGAACTGAACCCAGGTCTCCCACATTGCAGGCAGATTCTTTACCAGCTGAGCCACATGGGAAGCCCAAGAATACTGGAGTGGGTAGCCTATCCCTTCTCCAGGGGATCTTCCAGACCCAGGAATCAAACTGGTATCCCCTGCACTGCAGGTGGATTCAGCTAGTTTATTGAAGCTAAGGCATAGTCCCAAGTTTCTTCATTTTTATTTATTATTTATTTATTAAAATTTTTTTTATTGGATTATGGTTACTTTCAGTTCAGTTCGGTTGCTTAGTTGTGTCCAACTCTTTGCGACCACATGAATTGCATCATGCCAGGCCTCCCTGTCCATCACCAACTCCCAGAGTTCACTCAGACTCATATCCATTGAGTCAGTGATGCCATCCAGCCATCTCATCCTCAGTTGTCCCCTTCTCCTCCTGCCCCCAATCCTTCCCAGCATCAGAGACTTTTCCAATGAGTCAACTCTTCACATGAGGTGGCCAAAGTACTGGAGTTTCAGCTTTAGCATCATTCTTTCCAAAGAACATCCAGAGATGATCTCCTTTAGAATGCATTAATTCCTACAGCAAAGTGAATCAGCTATATGTATACACATATCCCCTCTTTTTTGGATATCCTTCCCAGTTAGGTCAGCACAGAACACTGAGCAGAGTTCCTTGTGCTATAGAGTAGGTTCTCATTGGTTATCTTATTTTATACATAGTGGTATATATATATATATGTCAGTCCCAGTTTCCCAATTCATCCCACCCCTGCTTTCCCCTCCATTTCTGCTTTGCAAATAGGTTAATCTGCACCATTTTTCAGATTCCACACACATGTGTTAATGCACAATATTTGTTTTTCTCTTTCTGACTTACTTCATTGTGTATGGCAGACTCTAGGTCCATCCACATCTCTGCAAATGACACACTTAACATTCCTTTTTATGGCTGAGTAATATTTTATTGTACTAGAATACAATATTTTGTGCCACATTTTAAGCTGGGATAATAAATAAATATACCTCTGTCATAGGGCTGTGATGATTTGCAAGACCATTTAGGTAATCTCGGTGCACGGTTCAAAACAGGTGTTCAATAAATATTATCTTTATGGTCATTACTATTATTATTTTTATGACTATCCTCAAAAATGTCACATACATCACCTAATTTCATTCTTACAGTGATTCTGAAAAGTAAGTGGGAAAGTAATTCTAATCTCCACTTTATAGTTAGAATTGGGAAGGGTCGCCTAAGTGATATGCCCCATTGTAAGTCCTCTCCTTCCCCCAGGACTTAGATTTCTCACCGTTTAAAGGCAGAAACTGGGCTAAAGAGGGGGAATTTTACATTCATTCCAGCTTTAACAATTGCAACTCCTTTGTTTAGGTAACTCTGTAGCTCAGTAAGGAGAGAGCTGGATAGGAAATTAATTGCATTTGAATCTCAATGATAATTTGTTATGAATTAAGAAAATGCCTATTTGCTATGGGCACATAGAGTTCTTCTGTCTTAGGAGTAGTGAAAGAAACCTTGGAACACAGGAGTCCTGTGAAACCCAAACAGTAACAAAAGTCAGTGTAAAGGGTGAGCCCTTCAGAAAAGAAACCCTCCTTAATTTTATAAACAGACGGGCAGTTGACTATTTTAGTCAATCATAGCTCCCATCCATTAGATCCTTATTTGAAAGAGTGCTTCTGCTGAAATTAATTGACCTAAATTTTTCATACATGTTCTCTAGTTAAGTATGTTCTCTAGTTAAGTTCTCTAGTAAGTTCTCGTGTTAAGTATCAGTACACTATTGAAAAGAATGATCTTTCAGGCACAACATGCAAACATTAGCCAAAAGAAAAAAAAAGACTCAACTGACACTGCCTGCTAAGTGAAGTGTTTTGTTTTGGTAAAATCTCTGGAGTCTCATAATTGTCTCATATTAACAACTGCCACATCTAGGATTTTCTTTTTTCTTTTCTTTTTGTTTTGCACAGTACTNGACTCAACTGACACTGCCTGTTAAGTGAAGTGTTTTGTTTTGGTAAAATCTCTGGAGTCTCATAATTGTCTCATATTAACAACTGCCACATCTAGGATTTTCTTTTTTCTTTTCTTTTTGTTTTGCACAGTACTTTTGTAAGATTACACCACACATGAGAAATCAAACTTCATGCATGACCTCAGCTATCGCGAAGATCACTTTGTATATTTAATTCCCTCACCCAAATGTCTTTTCATTGCCACATCTAAAACAAGGCGATAGTTGTATTTTACAGATTTAAATTAAACCTTGTGTTCTAATGGTAATATCTGCCTAAGTTCCAATAATTTAGATGTGGGGGAAAAAATCTTTCATTCTAAGATTGTAGAAATAGAACATAGCAAAATGGGTCTATGAGAAAAACTTTCTCAATAGCAAATCTATTCATGATAAACATCTGGCCTGCCTTTCTTTCTCATTTTGTGGTGGACCCTTGACATTTAAGAGATGCATGCCCCAAGGTTTTTACAAATCCCCAAATTTAGAAGTTTGGAGTTGGTCAAAATCTTTCCTAACCATCATACGGAAAAACTTGCACAAACATTTTGGTCAACAATACATTAATGGCAGAATCCTGCAAGTATTATCGTGAATCGATGATACTTATCTGTCAGACACTTCCTGGTTATCGAATATCTATGTGCTTCCTTCATATTTTTTAACCACCTTAAAGTTAAGATAATATGAATATTGGGTCTGGCCCATGGGCCATAATTGGGACTGATATGTTTCTCTAATGGGAGGGACAATTTAAGACTTACATTGAAATTCTCCTTTCTCTTTCACTGTCTGAGAGAAAAAGATCACAGAACTGGCAGGAGTAAAATTGCCTAGATCCCCTAAGTCACTGAAAATAGCTTCCTTATGGAGCTACTAACTAATCTCACAATAAACATTGTATATATGACTAACAAACTTTTGTGTTTGTTACTAAGTTCAAAGCTAGCCTATCCTGACCAAAAAACAGACAAAAAATCCTATTCTCAATAACATTTCACGGTAAACAGCACAAGTTCAAAAGCTTCTTTCTGAGATCACACCTCTGTATCTAATGATGTCATTTCAGCAAAACAGTAACTCTTGGGCTAACCAGGCCTCTTATCAGATGATTTATGCATGGAGAAAACTTGGACAGTAAATCTCAACTCTGCACATTTTTCAAACTATGTAAACTTTACTTTCACATATTAGAGAAGGAAATGGCAACCCTTCTCCAGTGTTATTGCCTGGAGAATCCCAGGATCGGGGGTGCCTCGTGGGCTGCCATCTATGGGGTCACACAGAGTCAGACACGACTGAAGTGACTTAGCAGCAGCAGCAGCAGCAGCAACCTAAACCAACATTCTATTATACTTCTCTCAACTGCATTAAGAATCACCGAAAATCAGTTAACTGGAAGAATATTACTTTAAAATGAGAATAAAGAGTTAACCCTGAGAAGTGAGTCATTGGTGGTCAACAAAGTTTACTTACTCACTACTAAGTGGACTTTTTCCATCAGCCTTATAATGCACACACATTCAAAAGACATAGTCTGAATATTTGTGAATACAATTATTCCTTATATTGTACCTAATACTTGCTTTTGCTTGACTTGAAAATATCTCAACCTGCTTATAATTCTAACTCAGATATAATCTGATGTTGAGCTAAGTTACCTCAGTCGTGTCCATAATAATCTGATGTTAGGTATCAGATATATAGGATTATCTGTTGTCTAATATCTTCTGTCCTATCCATAGGGTCCAATCAAGAAATAGAAACCATGCTTGTTGTCAGTATAAGAATTGTTAACTGAGTGTAAAGTGGTTTAATAGATAATTCAAAAGGTAAGAAAAGAATACTGGTTATAACAGAAATACTATTTCAGTTAGTACCCTCCATCTCTTGGGCTAGGGAACAGGAGGAGGTTGAAACTATTGCAACATAAAAGCTTTGAGAACACGAACGGAATGGAAACACAGACTTCCTCAGAGGAAGAGGTCTTCAGTTGTAACTCAGCCTTCAGCAATTCATTAAAATCACCATGTAAGTGTTCCTACCAGTTTATGGCTTCAGCTGCATCTGCTCCAGGTAAACGCTCAGCTTTACCTCTGGGTGCACTACTGTCTCTTTCTAGATATTAAGATAGTGGTTCTCTAACTTCCCTGGTGGCTCAGAGGTTTAAGCATCTGCCTCCAATGCGGGAGACCCAGGTTTGATCCCTGGGTGGGGAAGATCCCCTGGAGAAGGAAATGGTAATCCACTCCAGTATTCTTGCCTAGAGAATCCCATGGACAGAGAAGCCTGGTAGGCTACAGTCCACCGGATCGCAAAGAATCAGACACGACTGAGCGACCACTTTCACTCACTAACAGGTTTAAGAAAAATCACTGATGTGCACTTTGCACTATGTTTAGCTTTTCTTGTTGTGAGGATAAGAGTAATGAGTTCTAGGATCTTAACATGTTGGAGTTGGAGAAGGCAATGGCAACCCACTCCAGTGTTCTTGCCTGGAGAATCCCAGGGACAGAGGAGCCTGGTGAGCTGCCGTCTATGGGATCACACAGAGTCGGACACGACTCAAGTGACTTAGCAGCAGCAGCAACATGTTGGATTTGAAACCAAAAGTCATAGCCAATATCTCTGATTTCAAAAAATCAACAAAGAAGGATTCAGTAGCTACAAAAAAAAGTTATTCTAAGGGATACAGTAGTGAACTAAGGACCTTAATCTCTGCTGTCAGTGTCTCAGAAATAATATGAGACACCAGCACCCTCAAATAGCTATGACTATCCTATATCCTCAGGTCTAAATTGTCCTTTCCTCCCCAATGCTCTGGTCTCATAACCTTGAAATATATAATATCCCAACTCACGTTAAGGAAAATCTATGAGGGTAAGAGATCTACTTAGTTTGAAACTCTAGAAAAGATTCAAGTCTGGGCTCCTATTTTATCTGAAGTGTAGCTCCTTATAAGAGTTTTTCCAGCACTCTGTGTTAATCCTTACTGTTGCATTTATTACATATACATTTCTGTCTTCGTACTAATAAGCACTAATCAGTAAGTGCCTTAAGGAGAGGAACTCTTTTTACTTAGATTTTTTTATCTCCAGAATATGGAAAATTCTATCAAATAGAGGAAGATCCGTAAGTATTTAGTAAATAAATAAATCCAAGTTACTATTATCAGGAAGTTTCTGTTTGTAAATTGCTAAATATGATTTGACCACATCTCCTTGCCAGAGACCCATTTTAATTTTTAAAATTTTTATATCTTTCTTTTGGCTGCACTGTGCAGCTTGTGGGATCTTAGTTCTCTGATCAGGGAATGACCCTGGACCCTAGCAGTGAAAGTGTTGAGTCCTAAGCACTGGACTGTCAGGGAATTCCCAACATAGAGCCTTTTTTAATGAAAATATGGGAATAAGACAACTGCAGGCAAGAAGCTTTCATAATTTTCAACTTCAATATTAATTTAAAATTTGTGGGGTATGAGAAAATAGTAATCAGTATCTACATGCTCACCAGGCATTTCCATATAAGCTAGGGAATCTCTTTATCATCTTCTTCAAGATCTTGCTTGTCAGCAATTTTTCATTGTCTTACTTTTCTTCATACTCACATTTTGATTGTGCAAATCTCATGTATTTCTCGTTTACTTATTGTCTGTCATTGGTAATTGATTAAGCATAGATTAATAACAATTCTTTTTTAGTTTCTGGTGATAAAACAAGAAAAAAATATGGTCTTTGGTTTTTAACTAACCTTAATATTTGTAGCACAGGAAGGCTGGAAAAAAGAGAATCACCTAAGATGGAAAAGGTATTGCAGGAAAAGTTTTATAAAGGAGGTGATGTGAACTGACATTTTGAAGAATGTGATAGTTATATAAATAAAACCCATGTACAGAAAAGTGCACAAATAATATTTGCACAACTCAGTGAATATGCATCAGGAAACAGAAAATATCATAACAGATGTATACATATAGAGAGTTAAAAAGCAAAATATAATTATAACTCTCCTCAAATCTGTCCTTTACAATCACTACCTTCCTAAAATTTACCATTATCCTGATTTCTATTACCATAAGTTTGTTTTTCTCTATTTTGAAATATATATAAAAGAAATCATAATTTTTTTAAGGTGATGCTTCCAAGGTGACTCAAGCAGTAAAGAATCCACCTGTCAATGTGGGAAACACAGGCAGGAGTCTCAGGCTTGATCCCTGAGTTGGGAAGATACCATGGGGAAGGAAATGGCAACCCACTCCAGTATTCTTGCCTGGAAATTCCTTGACAGAGAATCCTGATGGGCTACAGTTGTGAGAATCCTGATGGGCTACAGTTCATAGTGTTGCAAAGAGTCAAACACAACTGAAATGACTTAGCAAGAGGCACCAGGCAGGTATTAAAAAAAAAGAGAGAAAAGAGTGGGAAATTCCAAGCATAGATACTAGCCTGAAAACAGGTATGAGAGTCAGAAGCCTGATTCATCCGATGGCTGCATCCCAGTTCTATGCCTCCTCCAGGTCTCTCCTTATATTTGGAGGGTTGAAGTACTTAATTCTTCGTTAGTTATCTGCTTTGTCCACTCTCTTTTCTTCTTTGGGGACTTTTCTCTTGGAATGGAATTGAAGTAATAAGTTTCCCTCCCTATCCTCTGTTTGTTTTCTCTATATATTGTATGTATTTTATAATATCATCATTTCTCATCTTGGATTGTAAATTCTCATAGGTCAGGGCTGCAGTTGTTTAAATTGACATTTTTTTTTTTTTTCCGGTCTCTCTGTGTGACTTGTGGAATCTTAGTTCCACCAAAGACTGAACGTGGGCCCTCAGCTGTGAAAGCCCTGAGTCCTAACCACTGGACAACCAAGGAATTCCCCTGATAGTTTTTTTTTTTTAAATATAAACTGATTTTTAAAGAAGTAATTGCAGACCCAAGAGAGTGCTTTAATATTAATATTTTCAATTATGTCATAGTTTCATATAGAAAAGTATAAATGATCAACTAAGGTTAGAGCAAAAATCTCAGTATGCTGTGTCTGTGTCCATGCACGTATCTGATGAAAGTCATAGTTACAGAACATTTAAATACAAATTTATTTATTTTAATTGGAGGTTAATTACTTTACAATATTGTATTGGTTTTGCCATACATCAACATGGATCCACCACAGGTATACACGTGTTCCCCATCCTGAAGCCCCCTCCCTTCTCCCTCCCCATACCAACCCTCTGAGTCATTTTACTGCACGAGCCCCAAGCATCCAGTATCATGCATCGAACCTGGACTGGTGATTGATTTCATATATGGTATTATACATGTTTCAATGCCATTCTCCCAAATCATCCCACCTTCGCCCTCTCCCACACAGTCCGAAAGACTGTTCTAAACATCTGTGTCTCTTTTCCTGTCTTGCATACAGGGTCATTGTTACCATCTTTCTATATTCCATATGTATGTGTTAGTATACTGTATTGGTGTTTTTCTTTCTGGCTTACTTCACTCTGTATAATCGGCTCCAGTTTCATCCACGTCATTAAAACTGATTCAAATGTATTCTTTTCAATGGCTGAGTAATACTCCATTGTGTATATATATCACAGCTTTCTTATCCATTCACCTGCTGATGGACATCTAGGTTGCTTCCATGTCCTGGCTATTATAAACAGCGCTGTGATGAACATTGGGGTACACATGTCTCTTTCAATTCTGGTTTCCTTGGTGTGTATGCCCAGAGAACATTGAAAAGTTATTTTCATAAAACTGAACTACTATCTTCCTGTATACACAAAAATTAACTCAAATGAATGCTGAATATAAGACTAAAAACTCCTAGAAGAAAACATAGGCAGTAAGCTTCTTCACATAGGTCTTGGCGATGATTTTTCAATGACACCAAAATCAAAGACAATAGAAGCAAACCCAAACAAGTGAAACTATACCAAATTAAAAAGCTCCTACAAAACAGAAACAAAACAAAACAAGAAGCAATTTGATTAAAAAATGAGCAAAAGTTCTGAATACACATTTTTCCAAAGAAAATATACAGATGGTCAACAGGTTCATGAAGATGCTCAACATCAGGGAAATGCAAATCAAAACCACAGTGAATATCACCTCATATCTCTTAGAATGATTATTATCAATAAGACAAGAAATGACAATTGATGTTGAACACGTGGAGAAAAGGGAACCCGTGTGCCCTATTGATGGGACTGTAAATCGGTAAAGCCATTACGGAAAATAATGGGGTTTCCTCAAAAAAGTATCAGTAAGACATGTATCAGTGCAGCTCTGTTCAGTCACACTCGTGTTTGACTCTTTGTGACCGCACAGACTGCAGCACGCCAGGCCTCCCTGTCCATCACCAACTCTCGGAGTTTACTCAAACTCTTTTCTATTGAGTCAGTGATGCCATCCAACCATCTCATCCTCTGTCATCCCCTTATATTCCCGCCTTCACTCTTTGCCCAGCATCAGGGTCTTTTCCAATGAGTCAGTTCTTCGCATCACACAGCCAAAGTATTGGAGTTTCAGCTTCAGCATCAGTCCTTCCAATGACTATTCAGGACTGATTTCCTTTAGGATGGACTGGTTGGATCTCCTTGCAGTCCAAAGGACTCTCAAAACTCTTCTCCAACACCACAGTTCAAAAGCTTCAATTCTTCGGTACTCAGCTTTCTTTATAGTACAACTCTCACATCCATACATGACTATTGGAAAAACGGTAGCTTTGACTAGGCAGACCTTTGTTGGCAAAGTAATGTCTCTACTTTTTAACATGCTCTCTAGATTGGTCATAACTTTTGGAGCAAGTGTCTTTAAATATCATGGCTGCAGTCACCATATGCAGTGATTTTCGAGCCCAAGAAAATAAAGTCTCTTACTGTTTCCATTGTTTCCCCATCTATTTGCCATGAAGTGATAGGACTAGATGCTATGATCTTAGTTTTCTGATGTTGAGTTTTAAGCCAACTTTTTCACTCTCCTCTTTCATTTCATCAAAAGGCTCTTTAGTTCCTCTCTTTTGCCATAAGGATGGTGTCATCAGCATATCTGAGGTTATTAATATTTCTCCGTGCAATCTTTGGTTCCAGCTTGTGCTTCATCCAACCCAGCATTTCACATGAGGTCCTCTGTATGTAAGTTAAATAAACAGGGTGACAATATACAGCCTTGACATACTCCTTTTCCTATTTGGCACCAGCCTGTTGTTCCATGTCTGGTTCTAACTGTTGCTTCTTGATCTGCATACAGATTTCTCAGGAGGTAGCTCAGGTGATCTGGTATTCATATCTCTTTCAGAATTTTCCACAGTTTGCTGTGATACACAGAGTCAAAGGCTTTGAAGTAGTCAATAAAACAGAAGTGTTAGGTAAAAGACCAGGACACTAAAAGAGTGTCTAACAGGGTTTTTAACAGCGAAGCACTCCCAGGCAGGGTTCCTGGACCAGAACGAGGCAGGTCAAGGAAGTCCGTGCCCGGACCGTGTTGGGGGTGGTTTTTATACATTCCTTGTGAGGAATGGTCAGGCTAGATGGACTGGGGTTTGGATAGGTCACTAGGCCGAGGTGTCCTGGGCTGACAGGTCCTTCTACGTGGCTGGGGTAGGGCAGCTTTAGCTGGTGAAGTGTGCTGTCATTGGTCCCCAAGATCCGGGAGGCTCCTTCCACTAGGGACTTCCCCCACCGGCGGGAGGAAGAGGAGGGGTGGCCCATCATGGCCCCCTGAGTCCGGTCTTACAAGAAGTAGATGTTTTTCTGGAACTCTCTTGCTCTTTCAATGATTCAAAAGCTGTTGGCAATTTGATCTCTGGTTCCTCTGCCTTTTCTAAATCCAGCTTGAACATCTGGAAGTTCATGGTTCATATACTGTTGAAGCCTGACTTGAGAATTTTGAGTGTTACTTTGCTAGCATTTGAGATGTATGCAATTGTGCAGTAGTTTGAACATTTTCTGTCATTGCCTTTCTTTGAGATTGGAATGAAAACTGACCTTTTCAAGTCCTGTGGCCATTGCTGCGTTTTCCAAATTTCCTGGCATATTGAGTACAGCTCTTTAAGAGCATTATCTTTTAGGATCTGAAATAGCTCAACTGGAATTCCAGACATCCTGGGATGTGAAGCCACTGGGCCTTAGGAAGCATCACTATGAACAAAGCTAGTGGAAGTGGTGGAATTCCAGAACATGTATATGATGTAGCAATTCCACTTCTGGGTATGTATCCAATGAAAAGGTAATCATTATTTTGAAAATATATCTGCACCCTTATGCTCATTTCATGTGCAATAGCCAAGATATGGACATAAGGAAGCAACCCAAGACTCCATCAGTTGGTGGAAGAATTGATAAAGAGAGTGTTATTCATATATAACACTGCAAAAAAGAATATTGCTCAGTTATTAAAAGAGAATGAAATCTTTCCATTTGTGAGAACATAGATGGAGCTTAATGGCATTGAGCTAAGTGAAATGTCAGTCAGAGAAAGACAAATAGAGTATGATTTCATTTATAGGTTGAATCTAAACAATAAAAACAAAGAAATAGATTTTTTTTTAAAAGCCAAGCTCACTGATACAGAGAAGAGATTGGTGGTTGCCAGAGGCTGGAGGCTGAGGGCTTGGAGAAATTGGTTCAAGGATCAAAAGGGTCAATTATAAGATGAATAAGTCATGGGGATATAATGTACAACATAGTGGCCATAGTTAATAACACTTTATCTCATATTTGAAAGTTGCTAGGAGGGCACATCTTAAAAGTTCTCAACATTAAAGGAAAAAAAAAAGACACTTAGCAACCACGTTAAAAAAATTTTACTAGAAGGTAAAATTCAGTCAACTGAGAAGTGAACCAAAATAAACTTTTGAAAAGGAAAAAAATTCCTAGAAATGTATAATAAGCCTGTATTTTTCTAACACATACTATCAATCCTATTTTTCTTATTTCATTTATATCTGTGATGCTTACATTTTACTCAAGGCTTTTGTTTTCCTTTTGTATGATACACTTTCCCATAATATTTACTAGTGTTAGTGAATACTAGAAGCAATAGACCATCATATACTTCAGACTTTGCAAGCTCCTTGAAATCCTTTCTCTCTCTTCCTTAACAACTGAGTGGTTTCTATGTGTATTCTGAACACTGATCCTGGCTATGGAAAAAATGCATATTAAAAGGTCCATATTGCTTTATGGGCTTTCCAGGTGGCTCAGTGGTAAAGAATCTGCCTGCCAATGAAAGAGCCTCAGGAGATGCAGGTTCTATCCTTGGGTCAAGAAGATCCCATGGAAGAAGAAATGGCAGCCCACTCTAATATTCCTGCAAGGATAATCCCATGGACAGAGTAGCTTGGCAGGCTATAGTCAATCAGGTTGCAAAGAATCGGACATGACTTAGCAACTGAGCACCTTGCTTTATAATGTATTGTATTTAGCCAAAGAAATGGAGATTATGTTTATCCCATTTAAAAATGCCTAGCTCGATGAAAAGATTTGGTTCATATTTATCATTACTTCCTACATCAGTTTGTAATTCAGAATCCTGCACTCTGATACGCTGTTGTTGTGGTAATTTCATTATCTGCATGCTAAAGGGTAATTTGAGGGTGACAATAAATGTTTTCATGAATAGTGATCATAACAATAATTAATGTTTATTGGGTATACACATGGTCCTGACTCTAATTGCCCAATGAATTCATTTAACATTCACAGTAACTCTATCGAGTGGATATTACTATCATCTTCATTTTATACATATAGAACCTGAAATACAACAGTGTTGACATGTCAGGTTTGAAGTGGTAGAATTGGAACTCAATCCCAGGCAGTCTGACTCTCAAGCCTGTGTCCTCCACATCAAGGTCATGATTAATGTGTAGGATTGGAGACTGTCAGCTAGAAACCATTTCAGTGTTTGAAAAATCAAATTTATCTCAAAGTAAACACTACCTGTAATTAAGTTCTTCTTGACCTGCTATCATATTCCTACTATGCCAAGAGAAGCGAGAAACTCCCTGGAATTTGAGAACAGAGCTATAAGGCCAATGCCCTGCTGCTCAACTTTGATGAAAAACAAAAACAAAAGCAACCACTATTGCTGTGATCAGAAGCAGAGAATGCCATAGGAGTGCAAATCAATAAAGGGCAGCTGAATAGAGGAGGTAGCTGTTTGGTCAGGCTTTGAAATATTAGAAGGATTGAAATAGGCAAAGAAGAAAGGGAGAAAGCATTTCAAAAAGTTAACACCAATGGACAACAGTGTTGTGAGCATATTACCCCCGGGTTGCAAGGATTCCCGCAGCTTTGGCGCTGAGCAGTAGGCAAAAGTAAAGATGAATATATACCAGACAACCAGAAAAGATGCAAGATGAAACCTCAAAGTGAAAATCTCGTATTGTAAAAATGCAGAATTTTCTTTTGTGTAGACAGGCAATTGTAACAAATGTAGAATTTGAGAAGTATGTATCTAGCTAGATTACTCATAGTCCTTCAAAAGTCAGGGGGCACAGTTAGGAACCCTAGAAGGTGTTCTCAAGGCAAGACTGTGTATCCTTTTCTAAGAGGATATTTTTTCCAAAAATTTTTTCTAAATGTTGTGTCCCCTGACTTTTCTACATTGCCTATTAAACTTCATAAATCTATTTAGAATTCATTTATAATGAAGGTACCCTAAAGTCCTAAGTTATAAGGCTTGCAGATTGTGGAATAACTAGGCTTTTTTTTTTTTCCTTTATGCTTTCCCCTCGCTCATCATTTGTTGGCACTAGTGATGACAGGTTTTCTTCCGTTTTTATATTTGGTGGAGTTGAAGTAGAGAGATAGGGACTAGAGTGATGATGAAATGTGCAAAGCCTTCAAATGAATGAATAGATCACTGCTTGTAGGGCCTCCTTTAATGAAAGCACGCTGCTTTCATTAGCTATTCCAGTTTCACAAGAATGGCAGCCGTGGGAAGCCAGATTGCCTATGGAGGGGTACTGATGACCTGCTCAGCCTAGCAGACAGAAGGAGGGATGCCTGTGGGGTAGTTACACCTGCAACTTGAAGATAAAGCTAGACCTAGGACAGGCTTCAGACAGTGATCTAATTGGAAAAGACTAAACATGACTGCTTATCTGCTATTTAAATCCTCACTCTGTCTAGGAAAAAAAATTCTCAGGAAAACAATCTATAATATATTGTTTACAGTAATAATATTCATATATGCTTACTGAATCTATAGCTTCATGATATAACAAAAAGAAGCTCCAATATGAAATTCAAATCTCCCTTCTTCATAAAGAAAAAAAAAATTAGACATTGTTCAATTTGGATGAAGAGCTCCCTCCTCTTTTCCTCCTTAGTTTTCATCTAAAATTAATACTGTTTCAACCCAATGCCCCAAGACCTCCTTATCATGGTCATTTCGTTCAGAAGATGAAATATATGCAGTTGAGACTTTTAAGGCCATCATTTGTCATCCTTGGAATTAAATTCTCCTCAACAAAGGGCATCTGGTAGACTGCTCAAAGATTGCTTTAGGAATGAGAGGTATGCATTTCTAACTTGGTTCCTTGGGCTGGTTCTTTGGGCCATTAATTGACCACAGTGGTCTAGTGAGCAGCAGAGAACCACCACCTTTGAGAGAATGTGTTAGAAGCTCTCAAAGCCATCTAGACCTGCTAAAGTAAACACTGTTGAGGTTCTGGCCCCCAGGTGATTCTGAAGCACACTAAAGTTCGAGAACTTTTTCTGAAATCTGGTTGAATTTTCTTTTCTTTTCTTTTTTTTTTTTTTACTTTTGTAAAAATTGAGATATAGTTGATGAACAAAATTGTATAAATCAGATGTATACAACATGGTGATTCATAATTTTAAAAGGCTATACTCCATGTATGTGCTAAATCACTTTAGTCATGTCTGAGTCTTTGTGACACCATGGGATGTAGCCTGCCAGGCTCTGTCTGTCCATGGGATTCGCCAGGCAAGAATACTGGAGTGGGTTGGCATGCCCTCCTCCAGGGGATTTTCTGGACCCAGGGATTGAACCCACATCTCTCACATCTCCTGCACTGGCATATGGGTTCTTTACCACTAGTGCCATCTGGGAAGCCCATACCTCATGTATAGTTATTATAAAATATTGGCTATATTTCCTGTGTTGTCCAATATATCCTTGTAGCTTATTCATTATTATTTATGACATTACCAATATTTATGTAGGTTTTAAGCAAAATAAGGAGGATGCAATTTGATTACTCTTTAGATTCACCTAGCTCTCATCAACCTAAGATTATAACCTTTTCTAAAATTCTGTCTCAGTTCAGTTCAGTCACTCAGTCGTATCCGATTCTTTGTGACCCCATGAATTGCAGCACGCCAGGCCTCCCTGTCCATCACCAACTCCCAGAATTCACTCAGACTCACATCCATTGAGTCAGTGATGCCATCCAGCCATCTCATCCTCGGTTGTCCCCTTCTCCTCCTGTCCCCAATCTCTCCCAGCATCAGGGTCTTTTCCAATGAGTTAACTCTTTGCATGAGGTGGCCAAAGTATTGGAGTTTCAGTTTTAGCATCAGTCCTTCCAAAGAACACTCAGGACTGATCTCCTTCAGAATGCACTGGTTGGATCACCTTGTAGTCCAAGGGACTCTCAAGAGTCTTCTCCAACACCACAGTTCAAAAGCATCAATTCTTTGGTGCTCAGCCTTCTTCACAGTCCAACTCTCACATCCATACATGACCACAGGAAAAACCATAGCCTTGACTAGACGGACCTTAGTCGGCAAAGTAATGTCCTTGCTTTTGAATATGCTATCTAGGTTGATCATAACTTTTCTTCCAAGGAGTAAGCATCTTTTAATTTCATGGCTGCAGACACCATCTGCAGTGATTTTGGAGCCCAGAAACATAAAGTCTGACACTGTTTCCACTGTTTCCCCATCTATTTCCCATGGAGTGATAGGACCAGATGCCATGATCTTCGTTTTCTGACTGTTGAGCTTTAAGCCATCTTGTTCACTCTCCTCT
>SJYW01008574.1:334661-346463 GCA_006410735.1 Raphicerus campestris
ATCTCTCCCAGCATCAGGGTCTTTTCCAATGAGTTAACTCTTTGCATGAGGTGGCCAAAGTATTGGAGTTTCAGTTTTAGCATCAGTCCTTCCAAAGAACACTCAGGACTGATCTCCTTCAGAATGCACTGGTTGGATCACCTTGTAGTCCAAGGGACTCTCAAGAGTCTTCTCCAACACCACAGTTCAAAAGCATCAATTCTTTGGTGCTCAGCCTTCTTCACAGTCCAACTCTCACATCCATACATGACCACAGGAAAAACCATAGCCTTGACTAGACGGACCTTAGTCGGCAAAGTAATGTCTCTGCTTTTGAATATGCTATCTAGGTTGATCATAACTTTTCTTCCAAGGAGTAAGCATCTTTTAATTTCATGGCTGCAGACACCATCTGCAGTGATTTTGGAGCCCAGAAACATAAAGTCTGACACTGTTTCCACTGTTTCCCCATCTATTTCCCATGGAGTGATAGGACCAGATGCCATGATCTTCGTTTTTTGAATGTTGAGCTTTAAGCCAACTTTTTCACTTTCCTCTTTCACATTCATCAAGAGACTTTTTAGCTCCTCTTCACTTTCTGCCATAAGAGTGGTGTCATCTGCATTTCTGAGGTTATTGATATTTCTCCTGGCAATATTGATCCCAGCTTGTGTTTTTTCCAGTCCAGTGTTTCTCATGATGAACTCTGCATAAAAGTTAAATAAACAGGGTGACAATATACAGCCTTGACGTATTCCTTTCCCTATTTGGAACCAGTCTGTTGTTCCATGTCTAGTTCTAACTGTTGCTTCCTGGCCTGCATACAGATTTCTCAAGAGGTGGATTAGGTGGTGTGGTATTCCCATCTCTTTCAGAATTTTCCACAGTTTATTTCGATCCACACAGTCAAAGGCTTTGGCATAGTCAATAAAGCAGAAATAGATGTTTTTCTGGAACTCTCTTACTTTTTCCATGATCCAGCGGATGTTGGCAATTTGATCTCTGTTTCCTCTGCCTTTTGTAAAACCAGCTTGAACATCAGGAAGTTCACTGTTCACATATTGCTGAAGCCTGGCTTGGAGAATTTTGAGCATTATTTTACTAGCATGTGAGACAAGTGCAACTGTGCAGTAGTTTGAGCATTCTTTCACATTGCCTTTCTTTGGGATTTGAATACAAACTGACCTTTTCCAGTCCTGTGGCCATTGCTGAATTTTCCAAATTTGCTGGCATATTGAGTGTAGCACTTTCACAGCATCATCTTTCAGGATTTGAAATAGCTCAACTGGGATTCCATCACCTCCACTAGCTTTGTTCATAGTGATGCTTTCTAAGGCCCACTTGACTTCACATTCCAAGATGACTGGCTATAGAGGAGTGATCACACCATGGTGATTATGCAGGTCATAAAGATACTTTTTGCACAGTTCTTGTATGTAATCTTGCCATCTCTTCTTAATATCTTCTGCTTCTGTTAGGTCCATACCATTTCTGTCCTTTATCGAGCCCATCTTTGCATGAAATGTTCCCTTAGTATCTCTAATTTTCTTGAAGAGATCTCTAGTCTTTCCCATTCTGTTGTTATCCTCTATTTCTTTGCATTCATTTGGCTGATTTAGCTGTGCTTTGTGGTGAGGCAAGCAGAGGTCTTGAAAGGTCCAACCACTGAGTTGATAGATATCACTCAGTATATTTCATGTTAAATATTAAGACTTCTCAAATGTTACTCGTAATTTCTTTATTTGCATTATAATAAAGAAACTCAGCACTCTAAAAAAAATTACTCCCTCAAAAGTACTCAGGATTATGTATACTGTTTGTAATAACTCTTTTTGTTGTTGTTTTGTTAGAAAAAAACCAAAGCAATTGAACTGCTAGCTTTTAATGGTCTGGAGACACACAGAGTTCAGGACTGTATTTGGCAACTCCTAGATAAGATTCACCCACTCCAATATTCTTGCCTGGAGAATCCCAGGGACAGAGGAGCCTGGTGGACTGCTATCTATGGAGTCACACAGAGTTGGACACCACTGAAGCAACTTAGCAGCAAGAGCAGCAAATAAGAATCATTAAGTATTTTAAATATTTAATAAACACTTAAGCTATACAAAAAAAATATAATTAAACAAGTCTGACTATAACCATCTGAAGACCACAAAAAATAGGAAAAGAAAAGTGACTGAAGAAAAACATAACCTTTGTTCTGGTTGGAAACCACCACACAATTTAAAAGTGGGCATTGGAGGCATAAACACTTTTTCAGTGAAGACAAAAGGCAGCTGCAAAAAATAATCACCCTCTTTAGAAGCCCGAATTCAGAGGAGATGTCACTTTCTGTTGTCTTTGCCAGGCAAGAGCACGTCCACCCTCTCATCAGGCCTTCCAGCCCACTTCACAAAGTGGCTGGATGGAAGGGGGCACCTGTCAGCTGGCAGATAGATGGAAGAAAAGACATAGCCTGTCAGACCACTCATTCAGAAGTATAATCCAGTTTGTACTGATAAAACTTCCTGTAGTCATTCCTCATCTATATTCCTATAAAGCTCAGACTTAACTATTCATGCTGCTCTTTAACTTATTACTTGTGGAAGTCAGAATTTATTTTAGGTACTCTTGGCTTTATGTTTGGGTAGCTGTGAAGTTTCCCTTGGGTTTTTATTTTTCCATGAACTATTAATAAGTAGGGCTTTCCAGGTGACACTAGTGGTAAAGAACCCACCTGTCAATGCAGGAGTCATAAGAGACACTGGTTTGATTGCTGGGTTGGGAAGATCCCCTGGAGAAGGGCATGGCAATCCACTCCAGTATTCTTGCTTGAAGAATCTCATGGTCAGGAGAGCCTGGTGGGCTAGAGTCCACATGGTCATAGTCAAACACAACTGAAGCAATTGAGCGTGTGCACGTGCACACACACATTAATGAGTAGAAGTAAACTTAGTTTCTTAGTTTGTGAAAGTGAAAGTCAGTCGTGTCCGACTCTTTGTGACTCAGTGGACTGTAGCGTCCCAGGCTCCTCTGTCCATGGAATTCTACAGGCCAGAATATTGGAGTGGGTAACCTTTCCCTTCTCCAGGAGATCTTCCCAACCCAGGGATTGAACCCAGATCTTCTGCATTGCAGATGGATTCTTTACCATCTGAGTGAGGAGGGAAACCCAAGAATACTTGAGTAGGTAGCCAATCCCTTCTCCAGGGAATCTTGCTGATACAGGAATTGAACCAGAGTCTCCTGCATTGCAGGCAGATTCTTTACCACCAGAGAAGCCATGGAAAGCAACAGGCTTTTCTGACTGACAGGAAGCCAAAGGAGATTCTAAAAGCTTTGAGTTTAAGGAAAGAGATCAGAAATGAAATAAAGAAGGAATCATCACACAGATACAGAGAAAATATGGTAGAGAGAAAATGTCCCTAAAGTTTTGAGTCCACTTACTCTTGACCTACATGGAGTAGAAGCAATAGAGAAAAAGGGAGAAGGGTGAGCCTGAAGAAATGCTTTTTAAAATGGATAAACCAGCTCATCAAGAACAGTGGCCTAATCAGTTGTTCTGTTTCCTGACTAATGAATCTGGCAGCTTCTTCCTTAAGCAAGGTCTAGCAAGTAGTAGCGTGAAAAGCCTAGAATTACATTTCTACTTTCATTCCTTTGCTTTTGGTCCCCAGCTTTCTGGATGTTTTTAAAGGATAAGTTTGTCTGCCACGATTGTGGTTGGTTGCTCAGGTGTGCAGCTGCCGTGAACAGATTTAATTGCCTTTGCGTCCTCATATAGCTCTCCCCTACTCTTGTTTTTGCTGTTGTTTAGACACTAAGTTGTGTCCAACTCTTTGAGACCCCATGAACTGTCATCCATGGGGTGTCCTGGGCAAGAATACTGGAGTGTGTTGTCATTTCCTCCTCCAGGGGATCTTCCTGACACAGGGATCAAACCTGTGTCTCCTGAATTAGCAGGTGGATTCTTTACCACAGAGCCACCAGGCAAGCCCCTCACATACTCTAGGTCCAGGTAAAAATGATTTGACAATGTCTCTAAGATTTGTATGACTACCCATGTTGCACACTAGCTTAAGCTGAATTTGTATTTGCTGACAGGAACTTGAATGACTCTGGAAGCATACAGCAAGATTGCAAACCTCAACTCTACAGTTCACCAGCTGTGCCATATTGGACAAATCCTCTGTGCCTCAATCTTCTTTGCAGTAAAACAGGAATACTGATGGCAACAATCACATATAATTATAGTGGTGATTACATAAATTGACAAATGTAAAGTTCTTGAATTGCCTCTGGCATGTGGTAAGATATCAATAAATATTAGCTTTTATCTTAGCCCATATCTCTGTATAAAAAAAACAGTAAGATATTACATGCAACAAGAAGTTCTTATTTCTCACGTGTCTGTGGGTTATTGGAAGGAGCTCTGTTAATCTCAGCTGGGTTCACTAGGTTGTCTGTGCAGTAGCCAATACCTGCCTGGTCTGGGTTGGTGTGTCTGGGCAAATCTGCTTNCAAGAAGTTCTTATTTCTCACGTGTCTGTGGGTTATTGGAAGGAGCTCTGTTAATCTCAGCTGGGTTCACTAGGTTGTCTGTGCAGTAGCCAATACCTGCCTGGTCTGGGTTGGTGTGTCTGGGCAAATCTGCTTCAAACTGCAGATCTCTAAATTGGTAAGGCCCTGATGTTCATTTGTTATTCATCTTCCTTGGTATGAATTCATCTTCCTTGGCAGTGGGCTACCTAGAATATGTTCTTCAGATAGTGACTGGAAGAGGTACAAGAGGGCAAGTCAAGAAATATTTGAAGTCCCTACTTGTATTATGACTGCTTCAAGGAACAGAGAAATATATCTCTTCATGCAAGTGAAGGGGATGAAGGGTATGAGTAATTCTGAACAATAATTTAACCTGTGCTTGCCGTGTGTTCAGTCTCTCAGTCGTGTCCAACTCTTTGTGACCGCGTGGACTGCAGCCCTCCAGACTCCTCTGTCCATGGAATTTTCCAGGCAAGAATACCGAAATGTGTTGCCATTTTCCTCCTCTAGGGGTTCTTCCCAATGCAGGGATTGAACATGCATCCCCAGCGTCTCTTGCTTTAGCTGGCAGATTCTTTACCACTAGCGCCACCTGGGAAGTCTGCACAGCTTTAATGATCATATACATTTTTTAAAATTTAAATTTATTTTAGTTGGAGGTTAATTACAATATTGTATTAGTTTTGCCATACTTCAATATGAATCCGCCACAGGTGTACACGTGTTCCCCATCCTGAACCCCCTTCCCACTTCCCTCCCTGTACCATCCCTCTGGGTCATTCCAGTGCACCACCCCCAAGCATCCTGTATCCTGCATCGAACCTGGACTGGTGATTCATTTCTTATATGATATTATACATGTTTCAATGCCATTCTTCTAAATCATCCCACCCTTGCCCTCTCCCAGAGTCCAAAAGACTGTTCTATACATCTGTGTCTCTTTTGCTGTCTCGCATACAGGGTTATCATTACNATATCTGTCAATTCCTTTTTTTTTTCCTGTTAAACACACACCTATTTTTTCCCCCTGTGAAAAGTTCATTTAAAGCTGTCTCCCTCCAGTTATATGAAAAAGCTCACAATGCATTCAATAGTATAATACAAATCCAGAATGTTTTCAAATTTCCTTCTTTTGTGGCTTTTGAGATTGACAGCTCTATAATTAGGGATAACAAAGAAGAAGGGAATTAATAAGATTCAAATACAGGGTCCCAGTCAGAAATCTGAAGTAGAGAATAAGGGGAGAAAGGAAATCAAGGGGTGTAAATCATATAATCTTATTGAAGGCTGGAAATCTAGACCTTCAGACTTTATACAACTACTTATTTGTTTAGATTTTTATACAACTAGTTAGATGTTCTGACTTTATATAAAAACCAGTAGGTCATAGGAACACTAAAATTGATCCTCAGACTCCAATGTATACATATGGACCTGAAATAAAATTTTGAAAAAATGCTCCACCAAATACTTGGTATGTTAAAATGTCTCCTAGACCCCAGCTAAATTAAAATAAACCTCTTATCAGAACAAAAGCCTTGGGGACTGTAACACAAGCATCCTGCTATATTTTGGGAGGGAGATGTTTACAATATTTTTAAGCAAAAATTACTGGCTTTCATGTGGGAAGCTCTTCTTGTACTTCAGGACATTCTCTTCATTTTTTGCTTGCTGTTTGTTTTATTTAAGTAACCCATTTGATGTTCTACAGGATATAAAAAGTCATGTGGAATATGTTTATGTGTTTTAAAATTTTACCATATGTGCCATAATTGTACTGTATTTTATTGTGTTATATAGCATTATATTTACTTCTTCTTGTTTTATTTACTTATATTCACCTTCTTCTCTTAGATGTCTCTGATTTAGAATAATAAATTTCCACATCTGATCTTCTGTTCAGCAAGTAAACAGGCCGTGATGATAGCACTAAGAATTATTTAGATGTTTATTTAGTCATTCATTCCATGTTAATGCAAATCACTTGTCAAAATGTAAATTGTGTGGGGCATCTCTTTAGCAAATAACTTTAAGGAAGCATATGCAAAACTGAAATGAGTAGTTATCAGGAAACTTGGGTTTTAGTTATCAACTGACAGTTTTCACACATTCTTAGCAATTCATTTCAAATATTTCTTGACAATTACAATCTCAATTATTAAAATACTAAAAATTTAGTGGGGAAAATTAGCAACCAAGAACTTTGTAATATGATATAAGTTCCAAGAAATTTAAGAGCTGTGCACATAGTTAATGAGCCACACAGAGGCAGATAAGAAAACTATTACTAACTATCGAGAATGATTAGAAAAAGTTTAATGAGAGGAAAGACCTTTAGCCCAGATTTCTGCAACCCAGAAATTCCTTAGCTGATTAAAAGTAAAAGGGTTACTGTCTTTATGCAGAGGAATCAGTCTGGTCAAGGGCAAAATAGACATGCAAGTACAAGGTCAGAGGCCAGGGGGTTGATACCTGCCGTCTAGATATAGATGGTTACAGAAGAAGGTATTCCAAAGGATACAGTGCTGTCAATGAAGGTGCCACTGGGAAAGCCTTGCCTAATGGGAAAGTCTTTAGCATGATGCCAGTGGGTTTTCAAACATTAGTGTTATAAATACACAGAGATAAATTTTGCGCTTAAAGCTATAGATAGTTTCAGGATTGAGGAAACCTATTTATCTTTACTGTGTTTTATTATTTTTTTAAATCCTTGTTTGTTTGTTCTGTATTTATAGCTTTCATGGTAAGCTATCCCCTCAAATTCTAAGAAGTAAACACTAAAAATATTAACGCATCATCAGTACACAGTTTTCTTCAAAGAAGCTTCAGTAACACCTTTGCTATTTTCTCTGGCCTCACAAAATTATGAGGGAAAAGTATTTACGTGTTTCCTTGCTGATAGCTATACAGTAACTCTGCCTAATGAGTAAATCAATTAAGTTGCATTGACAATGGCTAAATTAAAATAAGAGTTAGGATTGGGTTATTGACTTGTTATGGATCTGTGACCTAGTCTTCATTAAAGAATAATAAATTAAGCATCTAAGTGTTCACTTCGCATAGATCATTCAGATGAAACAAGCTTCCTGTTCAACTCAGTATATAAAACCGTAAGAGGTAAAAATTTCACCACTAGTCTCATAGTTGTTATATACATGTGTTTATTAATAGCATGTCTTTTAAAGTAGAATTTTTTCCCTGCCTCAGTTACCTCTATTTTTTTTATTGAATTCCTTTCTTTGTATCAATTTCTCATTTTCAGGTTGCACCATTCTAAACCTTATCTTATTTAATTCACTTTTCAAACTACATCTTATATTTTTTCTTTTTTCCTTTTAACTCAGGGTATTTCTTTCTGTTGTATTTTTCTTCTTTTTGTATGGATTTTTGTTTGTTTGTTTGTTTTGATATGTGGTCTGCTGAGAGTTCTTAACTTTTTTTTTTCAGTCTATGATTGAATGACTCTATTCATTATAGCACATTAAAAAAATACCTCTTTTATTTCTTGATGCTTTATATCATCGAAAACATTCAAACTGGCCTTTATCTTCATTCAAGTGCGTTAAAATATTTTTGTATGTATTGCTTATCATTCTTTAATCCCTCATTTTCTCTGTAATTTAACACCACATTGATTTAAATGATTTATTTTATGATCTTGACTCTAACTATGAATATTTAGAAACTATATGGGCTGTTTTATAGGTAGCTCTGTTACCATACCTTCAGGTCAAGGACTTCTAAGAATTAGCTGTGTGATCACTGCTTTTCTCCCTCAAAGAAAGGTCATCAGTTTATATAAAAGCTACTTTGAGGAGACAGAATCAATACTAATCCCAATAAATGTGAAATACCAGAATTTAATAGAAACGANGACTTCTAAGAATTAGCTGTGTGATCACTGCTTTTCTCCCTCAAAGAAAGGTCATCAGTTTATATAAAAGCTACTTTGAGGAGACAGAATCAATACTAATCCCAATAAATGTGAAATACCAGAATTTAATAGAAACGAATTGTGATTTTGAATGTCTCAGGGATATTTGTTTGGTACTTGATAAGGTTAAATAATGTGAAATAATGTAGCTAAGACATTTTATTAATTCCTTTAGCTGAGTACACAAAGTTATCTTGAATCTGTCCATCTCAGAAATTAATTTTACATAAATACAGATGGAAGACCAACACTTCATATGAACTATAAATTTGTACACAGAAATGAAGATCTTCTAAGGTTCTATCATCAATCAATTAAATTGAAGGTGAATGTTCTAGAAATTTTTGGAATTAAAGAGAATTCATTAAAAGAGAGAGAGTTTGACACATGGCTAAAATCTTTGCCAAGGGGCAAGAAAGTTGAAGTCTATAAGCAGATTATTGCTAGGTAGCAATAATTACTTTAGAAATAAAGTAATTTATGGAAAAAATCCTACTGCATCCCAGTGAATAATATATTTTACCTAAAATATTGTACATATTTCTCTGATATTCTAACTCTTAAAATCATTAATATTTTTATTTAAAATATTGAATTAATCTTTACAATGTCCTAAGAAGTGGGTACAGAAAATATTTTAAAGTTTGAGAAAAGTACAGCTAATGATTATTCAAATTATTTTGAGAGAATATAAATTTTTCTTACATTAAATCAACAGTGTCAGCAAGCCCATTTTCATTGTTGGATTTCAGAAATTTCATTTTCTTATAGATATAAAGCTGCTTGAGCAAAATACTTTGCAAATCATAAAACTCTACTTGATTTCTATCTTTCAGAGCTCTTAAAAGTAATAATCTATTTCAATAAATTTAAAAGATAAGGCCAGGAAATACAACTAAATAAAAATACACTTGTAAAAGTGATATACCTCGTGATCACAAGAGTAATTCCCATGTTGCTGAAAGACCATTTCTGGCTCTTAATTCAGATATATTTATTACTATGAGATTCATAAAACTCCCTCACATTTTTATAGATCTTTTAACACACCAATCCTTTGAGTAGTAGTAGGAGTGGTTAATTTTTTTATGGATTATTTGCTTGTTTGTTTGTTTTTTGAGGTCAGATTTTATAATATGCTATAATGCACCCAGATTTAGGTTCTAACATCAAACATGTAATATTTGTCATTGTCTTCCATTTACTTAATGATCTCTCTCCCTTGGGATGTTTTGCTTATGAATATAGAAGCAAGATTTTCACATAAATCATGAAGTGTTTGTTTGATTCTATTACTTTTCCCTTGCTTAAGTTGTTGCTGCTATATAATCAGTGTTAATTCTTTGTATGATATAATGTTTAAATATCTTAAGTTTTCCAAAGAGCTGAAAAACTTTCAAATTAGAACACTACTAAAAAACAAGCTAACAACAACAAATTAGGAAAAAAAACTCAAAATNTCCCTTGCTTAAGTTGTTGCTGCTATATAATCAGTGTTAATTCTTTGTATGATATAATGTTTAAATGTCTTAAGTTTTCCAAAGACCTGAAAAACTTTCAAATTAGAACACTACTAAAAAACAAGCTAACAACAACAAATTAGGAAAAAAAACCTCAAAATGAACAAAAAAATCCACACACACAAAAAACAAACCAAAAAGCAAGTTACCTATTTGCTGTTTCATCAAAAGTTGTCTGCATTTTAGTCAAGTACAAAATGTGAGTCAATACTTTTCTAGTAAACATATAGAGACCTAACACCAAAATTGGTTAAGTGAAACAAACAACAAAAAAAAGAATTAGAGTCAAATCAACAATAAAAGCTTTCCATTATTTGAGGAACCCATTTCATCATTTTAAGACAAGCTAAATATTGACATGACTGTACATTTCTCAGCTTCTGTTTTATCTACTGCTCATTCATGTAAGTGATTCTAAAAATATAAGTTCAAGTATATAGATCTACAAAACAGCTTCAGTAGTTACATGGACTCAAATTACTCCTACATATGCTGGGAAATATTGAGGGCAAAAGAAGAAGGGGGAGACAGAGGATGAAATAGCTAGGTAGTAGCACTGACTTTGAGCAAGCTCCAGGAGATAGTGGAGGACAGGGAAGCCCGCTGTGCTGCCGTTGGTGGGGTCGCCGAGAGTCAGACAGGAGTTAGCAACTGGACAACGACAACAACAACAACACAACAACAACAACAACACAACAACAACACAACAACAACAACAACAACAACAACAAAATACCTGTTTCAGCTTCTTTTTTCTCAAAAGAAACTGCACTCTTCTGATTTTGTCACCCATTCCTGCCTGTGGTTTTAATTTCTACATCAGGATTTTCCATACTTTCTTCCCTTTCCTTCTGAATCAATGATTCACGATGAAAGCGAAATCAGACTATTAAAACATAGGTTGAAAGTGAAAGTGTTAGTCACTCAGTCGTGTCTGACTCTTTGCGACCCCTTAGACTGTAGCCCACCAGGCTCCTCTGTCCATGGAATTCTCTAGGCAAGAATACTGGAGTGGGTTGCCATTTCCTTTTCCAGGGGATCTTTCTGACGCAGGGATCAAAGCTGGGTCTCTGGCATTGCAGGCAGATTCTTTACCAGTTAAGTAATTTAATATGTCTTTTACAAATTAACTATAAATACAGCCTTCACATTGCATGCTGATATATAAATTTATCCACAAGTTGATAAACTGTGAAGTTTTCATTGTGTGCTGTGTGAAGGGTGGAAGAATGTACCGCACCCAAATATGCCATTTTGACATAAGGATTATTTTGAGCCAAAAGCCCTTGAAAAATAGCAAAAACAAGAAGAGTATTCTGACCCCTTCTTTGTCTTTGTGAAAGCAGAAGATAAAACTCACATGGTAAAGATACCCTCCCTGTATCAAGAGGAAAGACACATTCTTAGTAGTGGAGATGGGAGTTGAAGTGGAGAGAAATCTGTACAAACAGATCTTATCAAAATAACTTTTATCTTCCATTGGTTTTTCCATATTTTTACTTTTCTATCATATTATTTCCTTGTTCATCCTAGTATCAAAGCATATAGATCTAGCATCTCTCAGCTTTGTGATTTCTGTCTGGTACTTCAAAATTTTTCTATCTCTTTGTTGAAATGTTCACTTTATTCTCCTGACCTTTTGCTATTATTCAGTTACTAAGTCATGTCCAACTCTTTGTGACCCCATGGACTGCAGCACACCAGACTTCCCTGTCCTCCACTGTGTCCCAGAGTTTGCTCAAGTTCATGTCCATTGAGTCAGTGATGCCATCCAACCATCTCATCCTTTGTTGCCTCCTTCTCCTCTTGCCCTCAATCTTTCCCAGCATCAAGGTCTATTCCAAT
>SJYW01008574.1:346939-364810 GCA_006410735.1 Raphicerus campestris
CCTTTCTGTGTTGTTGTGATCAAGTAAGGTAATTCATAAAGATTATGTAACTCTGTATGACTATATTCTTGTTGTTGCTAATATCACCATCACCATCCAAGTATGAAGTTAAGTACTAATTATTCCTAGTATCTGGAAAGGAGATATATTCACTTTTTGAATAAATATCAAGATACAAATGGCAATAATGAATCTTGTTCACCAGATTGGGCAGTTCTTGAAGTGAAATTGTTCCAGAGACAATGCAGAATTTAAAATATTGGTGCTCAGCAGTTCACTTTGGATTTAAGATGCTTAAATGTTTCACTATATTAAACCTTTATACTCTTCCTTATTTCTCTCTTTACCATCTGGCTCCTAAGCTCACGTTTTATCATTTTGTTGGTGGTGGTGTTTTTGTTTTTGACAACTCTAGAAAGGGGTCAAGTACGAAGGGCATAATTTTTATTTCAACTCCCACTTTTGCATGTGACACTTTCAACATTTTCAAATTTCCAATCAGAGGTGAACTTGAGATTCTTCAGGTAGCACAGATCTGTCAACATCTTAAAAGTGTCAACTATAAATTGGCCCTTGCCATGGATGCTTGCTGTCTACCTCTACAAGGATTAAATCATGTGCTCTTTCAGCTGCCGACCTTCAACATTTCTTGAAGGAGTTCAGGGTGAAGAACAGAAATGAGGCACTCTCTGCACAGGGAAAATTGGCAGGACAGATCTTCAGATAGCTAGATATTCTCAGGAGCTGATTTATGAGCCCAGTACTTATATCGTCTCATATCTAGAAAAGCACTAAAATCCCTCATGGTGATGATTGTTTCTCCTGACTAGCAGAAGCATCATGATTTCAGCAAAAACCTTCTACAAAAAAATCTGTGCTTGATGCCTTTGCTCCCCCTTCACCAAAATCACATGTACACTGATCATCTCCTACCTCTTTGGAGCAGTTTCTCAGAGCTACCTAAGTGCTATCTCCCTGGTTCCAGTCCCCATTTTGCCCCAAATAAAACTTAGCTTGCAATTCTCACATTGTGCATATTTTTAGTTGACAAAAGTAGGTGCAATAACTCAAACACCATTTAGATGAAGTTATGGGGAATCTTGGTGATTTTAAGCTATTTGATAGATTTGAGTTAAACTAATTCTATGATTCACAGTGCACCTTTTAAAGGGAGTGAATTTCAGAAATACCATATTTATTCTTTTCAGCAACATTCTAAATTAACCATCTAGGAAAAGGAGACCTTATTAAGCTATGTAGTGGAAATGAAAGTGTTAGTCACTCAGTCGTGTCCAACTCTTTGCAATCCCATGGACTGTAGCCTGACAGGCTCCTCTGCCCAGGAAGTTCTCCAGGCAAGAATACTGGAGTGGGTAGCTATTCCCTTTTCCAGGAGATCTTCCTGACCCAGGGATTGGACCCAGATCTCCTGCATCCAAGGCAGATTCTTTACTATCTGAACCACCCAGGAAGCCCTATTCATCCATAGTTATAGATTATTATTACCTTAGTTGCTATTGTGGTTCAATCTTCAAAAGGAAATAATACATAACTACATTTAATGTTAACCTTGGCACATGATAAAAATATGACCCAAAGCTTCTGGATAAATGTTGCTTTGAACAGAGAGGCATAATTAAAAAAAAAAAAAGCTTAATTAACCTAATGAAGGGATTGATTTTCCCAAACAACTTCCAAACTGAATACCTAGCTTGGATTTAATCTCCCCCTTTCCCCTAAAATAATGTATTCAGTTACAGTTTTCCTCCATAATGAAAATTTTTATGAATAATTGAGCATTGATCTTCATGATCTAAGACCTAATAGATCAGTCTTGCCCAATGTCTGTGAACATATGCAAGACTGTTTTTGTTTCATAAATAATTATATGACTATATACTTTCAATTGTATTATAATTCATTGGTGGCATATAGATTTCATAATCATGTTAGTCATTCAGTCATGTCTGACTGCAGCCGCATGGACTATATCCTGCCAGACTCCCCTGTCCGAAGAATTCTTCAGGCAAGAGAGCTGGAATGAATAGCTATTCCCTTCTCCAGAGGATCTTCCTGATCCGAGGATCGAACCCAGGTGTCCCAAATTGCGTGCAAATTCTTTACCATCTGAGCCACTGGGGAAACTCAATTGTCAGTTCCTCCTTCGAGCCTTAATTGAACCAGTGACCGCAGGATCACTTAATCATGAGAGATTCTTAATCATGAGTGATATAAAATCATATTCCTGGATGAGAAAATTTCCTGTCTCTTGCTAATGCCTTGACAGATTCCCACATTTCCCCAAATGCTAAAATACCTACATGATACTGGTTTTGAGTGATATGATAGTAATAGAGCATTATTCCTGACTGTAATTCATTTTGCTTGCATATCAATCTTGCTGTATTCGAATGCATACAAGGAATACTAATCACTGTACTGTATGCCTTTAATCTGTCATAAAGAAGTAACTTTATTTGCATATGTAAGATTTTCAATAATATTTGCATAAAGGGGAAGTCAAACACTTTGATTACTAGTAAACTTTTTATAGTTTATAAGGTTCTATACTTAAGTTTCCCCGCTTAATTTTTTTTTTTTTTTTTTTGCCAAATTGAGTTTTTCTCTCATTTTTATACCTCCCATTCTGGAGGGTATACTGGTAATAGCTATTATTTGAGAAGATAAAATGGTGAGAGAACCTCAATCAAAATTTGACAATCAATGGATTAACAAAGTTTTAATTTAGGAATATATTCCAAAAATTCTCAATCCATACAGGTAAAAACTGAGTTATTTACCTCTTTAACTCTAGTATTTTTCTCCTGTCCATTCTTAGATGATAAATAATAAATGATCAAAGATCTACTGTTTATCATACAGTATACAAAAATTTTCAAATCTTGTTTAACGAAGAGTTGAAACAAAGTTTTAAAAAAGAAGCTATGAAACAAGTTACCTCTTTAGAAAAATTTTGGGTGAGCAATGCTCCTTTTTGTTCTGTCCCTGCTTTCTTCAATTCTCCCACAATTAATCTGAAAAGTGTGAAAATCTGCAATCACTGCCTGTCTATGAAAAATGTCATGAAACTTCTGTGTTCTAAGGCATGAAACAGGCTAAACCAGATAAATGTGGCTGAGTTTTATTACGGGTTTCAACTATAGTTATCAATCTCTCCCACAGTGACATTTTTTTGAATATCATACTGCTGGCAATCCACCTGCTACTTTCTTTATTTTTCTCCTGATCACACTAAATCTCTGCAGATCAATATCCTGTCTTTTCATCTATCAATCTAGCCAATAAAATTCTATAGTTATTAACATTAACTTTTCTGCATTTTGGTGACTATTTTTATCAGCTTTTCTTCATCGTTAACAATTTTGTTTAAGTGTTACAAACTAATTTTCAGTTTAATAGGCTGTAAGCACCCTTATGGCAGAAAGTGAAGAGGAACTAAAAAGCCTCTTGATGCAAGTGAAAGTGGAGAGTGAAAAAGTTGGCTTAAAGCTCAACATTCAGAAAACGAAGATCATGGCGTCCGGTCCCATCACTCCATGGGAAATAGATGGAGAAACAGTGGAAACAGCATCAGACTTCATTTTTGNGAAAACGAAGATCATGGTATCTGGTCCCACCACTTCATGGGAAATAGATGGGGAAACAGTGGAAACAGTGTCAGACTTTGTTTTTTTGGTCTCCAAAATCACTGCAGATGGTGACTGCAGTCATGAAATTAAAAGACGCTTACCCCTTGGAAGAAAAGTTATGGCCAACCTAGACAGCATTCTGAAAAGCAGAGACATTACTTTGCCAATAAAGGTCCATCTAGTCGAGGGAATGGTTTTTCCAGTGGTCATGTATGGATGTGAGAGTTGGACTGTGAGGAAAGCTGAGCGCCGAAGAATTGATGCTTTTTAACTGTGGTGCTGGAGAAGACTCTTGAGAGTCCCTTGGACTGCAAGGAGATCCAACCAGTCCATCCTAAAGGAGATCAGTCCTGGGTGTTAATTGGAAGGACTGATGCTAAAGCTGAAACTCCAATACTCTGGCCATCTCATGTGAAGAGCTGATTCACTGGAAAAGACCCTAATGCTGGGAGGGATTGGGGGTAGGAAGAGAAGGGGACAATAGAGGATGAGATAGCTGGATGGCATCACTGACTCGATGGACATGAGTTTGAGTGAACTCTGGGTGCTGGTGATGGACAAGGAGGCCTGGTGCACTGTGGTTCATGGGATTGCAGAGTCGGACATGACTGAGTGAATAAACTGAACTGAACTGAACTGAATGCCTAAGGATGCTACATATCTTTTCATGTCCTCATTGCCCATGCTGTATCTTCTGGGGGGTACTATCTCGTCATTTTATAAATTGTGCATTTTTTTCTTTTCTTCTTATTGATTTCTAAGTGTTCTTTCTATATTTTGGAAATGAGTCCTTGATCAGATATATGTTTTGCCAATACTTCCTTCCAGTCTGTGTCTTGCTTTTTATATTAACAGTTTTAAGTTCAATAAAGTCTAATTTATCAGTCACTTTCTTTGTTGGTTAATGTTCTCTCTGTTCTATTTATTAAAATTACTCTGTAAAGATTTTTGTTCCAAGTTATTAAATTTTATAGTTTTGGCTCTTATATTTAAGTCTATGATCCAATTAGAAGTAATGTGTGTATATAAATATATATATATGGTTTGAGTTTTTGTTTGTTTTGTCTATTTCTTTTCTTTTTTGCATTTGAATGTCTAGTTATTCTAGCACCATGTATTAGAAAGACTATATTCTCCTGATTAAACTTTCTTGGCATTTTGTTGAATACCAGTTACTACATATGTGTGAGTCTCTTTCTCTATTTTGTTCTATTAATTTATATGTCTATACTGAAACCAACACCATACTCTCATGGTGATTACATCATTATAATCACTCTTGTAATAATGCAAGTCTTCTGGTTATATTCTTATTCGAAAGTCCTTTATTTTTTCCAAAATTTTAGAATCAGCTTATCAACTTCCACCAAAAAAAGGCAGCCATTTTAATAAGAACTGCATAGAATCTATAGATTAATTTAGAGAATTTCTATTGCATCAATATTTAACATTGTGATTCATAAATATGGCATATCTCTACATTTGTCTTGATTTTTATCAGCAACATTAGGCTCTAGTTATGGATCTTGTACTTATTTAAAAAGCATACCCTCAAATATTTTTCATTTTTTACATTATTAAGTCATTTGGACATTTGTCTCAATTTCCAGTGGTTTATTTGTAATATACACAAATAGAA
This sequence comes from Raphicerus campestris, assembly GCA_006410735.1. Lineage (NCBI taxonomy): Eukaryota > Metazoa > Chordata > Mammalia > Artiodactyla > Bovidae > Raphicerus > Raphicerus campestris. The sequence continues at coordinate 352,229 of SJYW01008574.1, forward strand.
TCAATTTTTGCATATTCGTCTTGTATCCTGAGACTTCAGTAAACTCAGTATTATTTCTCAAATCTTTTTTTGATAGATTTCTTAGGAATTTTTAAATAGATCATCATATTAATTGTGAATAGTTTGTTCTTCTTCCATTGAATTCTCTATACCTTTTTTCTTTCCTTATTGTATTTTCTGGAACCTTAAGTATAATGTTAAATAGAAGTGGTAAGAGTTGATATATATGCCTTGTTCCTGTTATTGAGGGAAAAGCATGTGTTTTTTCACCATTTAGTATTATGTGAAATTTAAGGTTGAAGAAGTTCTGTTTTATTCTTAGTTTAGTGAGAGTTTTTATTATGAATAAGAGTTAATTTTGTCCTGATGCACTGGGATGACCCAAAAGGATCATATGGGGAGGGAGGAGGGAGGGGGGTTCAAGATGTTCAAGATGGGGAACACATGTATACCTGTGGCAGATTCATGCTGATGTATGGCAAAACCAATACAGTATTGTAAAGTAATTAACCTCCAATTAAAATAAATAGAGTTATATTAAAAAAATTTGTCAAGTGTTTTTATCTTTTCATGTTTGTCGATACAATGAATTATACTGATTTTTAAAAATTTAATTTTATGTCTCTTGGATAAATTACAATTACACATGATAAACTATCGGAGGAGGCAATGGCACCCCACTCCAGTACTCTCGCCTGGAAAATCCCATGGATGGAGGAGCCTGATAGGCTGCAGTCCATGGGGTCTCTAAGAGTCAGGCACGACTCAGCGACTTCACTTTCACTTTTCACTTGCATGCATTGCAGAAGGAAATGGAACCCACTCCAGTGTTCTTACCTGGAGAATCTCAGGGACGGGGGAGCCTGATGGGCTGCCGTCTATGGGGTTGCACAGAGTTGGACACGACTGAAGCGACGCAGCAGCAGCAACAGCATGAGGAGTATTTATATCTATTTTCATCAATGTTATGGGCTTGTAATTTTCTTGTTATATCTTTCTGTTCTTTGACCCATCAATCTGCAGGTTTTATTAAATTTTGGAAAGGTGCAGGATTTTCTCATTTATTTTTCTAGAAAATTTCATGTAGAATTTGTATTGGTTCCTTTTTAAATTTGGAAGAAATTATCACTGATGTCATCTAAGCCTGGAAATTCCATTGGGGGATTCTTTGTAACTATGCATTTAATTTATCTAATATATATTGGGGTTGGGCTGTATAAGAGTATCCATTTCACCCTGAATGAATTCTAATAGTATGTGTCTTTTGAGGAATCTGCCTCAGTACAAAAAATATAGATTAACAAGCAAAGTGATGTGCATTTTTGTTGTTGTTTTTTGGAAGAGGATTTGAGAGTGCTAGTGAGGAGAAAGGAAAGTAGCTGGAGAGGGAAGTCAGAGAGGGAAGAGAAAGCCTCCAATGAGGAAAGAAAGTGGGGAGAACTGAGAGCTTAGTGAAGTGGTAAGTGGTACTTTGCAGTGTTTTCTAGATGGAGCCTGCAGGTAAGGCAACAGTTACTGCTTTAGCTCACATTTTCATAATCATTTTGAATCTACTTCGAATCTGAGACATATTCAATGATCAGCGTCTTTAGCTGTGAATGTTTAGTCAGTGGAAAATCGAAAGATATACATAGCAGCACTTCCTTGGTGGTCCAGTGGTGAAGAATGCGCCTGCCAATGCAGGGGACACAGGCTCTCTTCCTGGTCAAGGACGATTCCACGCGCCACGCAGCAACTAAGCCCATGGGCCACAACTACTGAGCCCACACACAGTACTACTGAAGCCCATGCTCTCTGACTAGAGAAGCCCCCACAAGGAGAAGCCTGCGCCACAACGAGGGAAAAGCCGATGTGCAGCAATCAAAACCAAGTTCACGCAAAAATAAATAAGTGACTTTAATTAAAAAAAAAAAAAAGATATCTGTGTCAGATGGACAGCAGCTCAAATGCTCTGAAGCCAAGTGAAGCTGGCAGGCTGTTTCAGCCTCCCCAGTTGCTGCATGGACTATTTGTGGGCACAGGGTACATGCAGTGCTCAGCATTTTGGACCTTTCACTTCACAGAGAGTGAGAATTACATAAGTATTCAGGTGTTTCATGCACCAGGGGTTTTATATGTACAACAGAGGAAGATTATTTTTGCAAGATAGCAGCCTATATTAAGGCACACATGGGTTTATATTGTTTTTGGCATCCCAGGGCCCTTTTTACTAGATTTTGTCAACCATGTTTCCTTTCTGAACAGAGGCCGCATACAACAATTGGATGAACAATTTTGCGAAATCTCTCTAGGGGCCTCTCTTGAGGCTGAGCCCATATGAGATCATGATATGAAAGAGTGGCTTGGCTGGACTTATATTTCAGTAAGTGATCTCATTCACTTAAAGCACTAATCATTTTAACAGGAGAAAAGTTCAGCCTTCCAAAATTGCAGCAGGAAAAAAATTAAGAGAAAAAACATGTCAGAGCAATCTTATGGAGTTTCCCATGTGATTTTGTGCTGAAAATTTTCCATGTATACATCATCAGAATGGATATACAGTCTGATATTACTGGTGAAAGATATATGAGAGAAATCAACTTAATGCAAACAAATAGGATTCCAGGCTGCAAAGCCGACTTACCTGGTTTGGGTTTATTACATTTGACATGAAGAAAACCACTTTCCCCTTTTGGAAGTCTTTCCATCATATGACATGTAACATCTGCATGAATAAAATTTGAAGATGAGAGAGACTGTAATATGCTTTTAGCATGTTGGATACTAGTCACTAGGTCTACCTGAAGTACAATATCTGGATGAAAACTGGAAATTCTAACAGGGCTATTCCTACGTTGCATCCTGGTTTTATTTGACTTCTATATTCACATTAGCTAAGTAGAGCTCTTTCATTGATATTCTCCATTTTGCCAACTTTATATCTGTCCCTTTGTTTATTTCTGATTGTCATTGTTCAGTCACCCAGTCATGTTCAATTCTTTGTGATCCCATAGACTGCCAAGCACCAGGCCTCCCTGTCCCTCACCATCTCCCAAAGTTTGCCCAGGTTCATGACCATTGCATTAGTGATGCCATCCAGCCATCTCATCCTCTGATGCCATATTTTCCTGATTAGCCATGGTGAAAAATTTTGTTCTCTAGATGCAGCAAAGCACTTTAATACATCTCACACTATAAAGAGTAGGATTACTCTCAACTAAACTTAACAGGTCTGGAAAGCACATCAAACTCAGAAAAAGGTTGGCCCAATTCTGTTTTCATCAGTAAATGCACCAGAAACAGATTCAAGTAAGTTTTGGAATGGTTATATTTTAAACAAAAATATGTATCCATTGCTGCTGCTAAGTCGCTTCAGTCATGTCTGACTCTGTGACCCCAGAGACAGCAGTCCACTAGCCTCCTCTGTCTCTGGGATTCTCCAGGCAAGAATACAGGAATGGGTTGCCATTTCCAAATTAGAGGGGAAAAATAATGATCAGCATTTCTATAATTGCATGTGAGGCAATCACATCTCCTGAATTTCTGCGTAGAACACTGGGTGTTGCAGCTCAATGTGTGACATGTCAATTAATACAAAATTGGGGACCATTACTGGAGGTGCTGATGGCCAGTGGCTCCTGTGGTTTTATGCAGCTTGGACTAATGAAGCACTTCTTGGTTTCTATGACTACACCTCTGACCATTAGAGCTCCATCTTCACTCCTTAGCACACATACTGCCATGGAAGGAGTTTCTGTGTAGGAACCTCACACCCAGAGCCTGTCATTAGAGTCAGTGCAATCAACTCAAGTCAGAATTTTCTCATCGATTATCCTTTCTTTCAGAATTATATTTACCCCAAGCCATGGCTGATCTCTCCCAAATGAATAGAAAACTGTTATGGCAAATCTGTGAGTTCTGGACTAGTTTATTCTGCTTCTATTCAAATTTGTTATCGTGCTCATTGCCCAAGTTCTGAGCCTTTCTACTCATCTATAATCTAGTTTCTTAAACATATTACTGCTCCAGGCTCCTTTTTCCTTGATCTGACCTCATTGCTGAGCATTTACCCATCATATGTCTTTGGGAGACCCTGATTCACAGTTATAAATTTCTCCTTGATTTGTGAGTTCTTCACTGAAATTCCACACTCTTCATGACTCTGCCAAGAAAGCCATTTTCCCCTGCAGCTCTTCCATTAAGATTCTGCTCTTTCACCAACATCTCATGGACCTCACGTCTGGGAATTGAAGCTGACATCCTTCTGACTTCCATTCTGGAGTTTACACTATTTTTCCTTCTCCATGGAGTAAAAAATCCTGCTCTTTGAAGGCTTATGCCAACCTTTATTCATTCACCACATAAATTATCCACAGACTTTCTGATCAATCTTGCTCACTTACTAAGAAATACTAGATACAATTAGTGCCCAGTAATAATCCTTTTTTCTTGGTTAAGTTGGGTCTTTATTATAGGTGACTTTAAACTTCAATTTGACAATCTATCTAACATAATAGCCTTACAGTTTCTTTAGTTTTCTTATCCTGTTCTTTTTACCTCTCCTGTACATTCCTATACCCCTGGTCACATCCCAGAACTCAACATCTCCTGAAAATGATCTACCACTGGGCTAATTTTTCAGAAAACTGGTTGAGATGGACATAAGAGAAAATGTAAAAACAATGTTTAGGAATTGTTTTATATCTTATTTCACAAAGAATACCTTTAAGTACAATTCAAAAAGGGTTTAATGAAGAAAGTTGTCATTGCTCAGTCACTAAGTCAACTCCGACTCTTTGCAACCCCATGGACTGCAACATGCCAGGCTTCCCTATCCTTCACTATCTCTTGGAGTTTGCTCAAGAGTTTGTCCACTGAGTCAGTGATGCCATCCAACCATCTCATTCTCTGTCGCCCCCTTATCCTTCTCTCCTCAACCTTTCTCAGCATCAGGGTCTTTTCCAGTGAGTCAGCTCTTCTCATCAGGTGGCCAAGTATTGGAGCTTCAGTTTCAGCATCAATCCTTCCAATGAATAGTCAGGACTGATTTCCTTTAGGACTGACTGGTTTGATCTCTTTGCTATCCAAGGGACTCTCAAGAGTTTTCTCCAACACCACAAACTGAAGACATGAATTCTTTGGCATCTCACATCTGTACATGATTACTGGAAAAACCAAGGTGCATAAAAGTTATGTTTCATCCATTAGTGATAGAGAAAGATATTTAAGAAGGATGAAGGAAAAAAAAAACAAAAGAACAGATGGAAAGGTTAAACTTAGTTAGAGGAAGCACAACTTGTCCTTTAAAAGAGATGAAATAAGGTAAGATGAAATAAGATAATATAAACAAATGCATTAGTGGCAAGTTTAGGAAATCATACTGAGTGGTTTCTAATTTCTCTGTAAGGAACACGTAGAAATTTTCTGCTGAGAGTAAAAGAATGGGAGTAAGAATAATGGAAAAGGACCAAAGAAAATTGTGAAAAATTTGAAGAGGATTACCAAATGTTGCATTATTGAGGTGAAAATCCAGACCATAAATATGTCAGAACAGATAATATAGGAATAGTGACTTGATAGACATTCATAGCAGAAGGCAAAGAAGCTGAAATTGTCAATAAGTGTGTAATTGATGGAAAGTGGGTCAACACTTGGTTGGGAAGGCAGTGAAACTACTCAAGACATATGAAATTAAGAGTAAATTGGAGGAGTCAAAAGGCAAAAAGGTTCAGAAAGTTCAAAGAGAAAGTACAAGGAAAATGGAAAAGAAAAACTGAAATAATAAGAGATATGAAAACAAAAACTCTGCAATATTTGCCTGTATACATTTCTCACATTAAAAAAAATCACAGAAATTACACTCATTAGCTAGTGTAGGAATATCATTTCTACGTAAAAATTTATTAGAGAGTCACAGAACCATTTTAACAACACAATCCATTTGCATTTTGGAGTCTGACTGCTTGATCAGCCTTGTTACAACCTAAGTGAAGTGGGATCTCTAATCCAATAGTTTATTTTAAAGAGGGAAAAAAAGAGCTATGAAAGACTCCTTCAGTAGAAGCAATAAAGAAAGCAATTCCATACCTAATTTATTTAACCACAAATTGTTTTAATCCCTTACCCTCACAGCAGACAAACAGATGACACTCATTCCTTTTAAACAATACATGAAGGTTGCAGATTGAATCATCATTCTTAAAAAAAAAAAAAACAAACCAAAACCACAGAATATATCACAAAACCACCACAAGTTTCTACTTCCTGCAATATCTACTTAAAAATCGCAAAGATCCTTTGACACAGACAAAACAAAGCCAACTCCAGGACAGGGTAAGAATGAGGCAAAAATTAAAGACATTCATGAGAATAAATTGAACAAAACTATTATGGATTTTCTTTTCTTTTAAGAAGAATGAGAAGGCAGGTCATAATAACATTTTCAAGCATTAAGAAAAGATGTATTTATTTTGTGGAATTTAGGCACTCAGGGTAAATGCAATGGATATTCTATGAAGGGTTTTTTTGTTTTTTGTTTTTTAAATTAAGCCTGGAAGATCAGCATTTGGAAATATTATCTATCTGATGAAGGATTTTTTGCAATCATATTTTATCCCAGGAAATTGTAAATAGCAGGTGTTTGCATTGCATTTTCCAGTAGGTTGTGGATTCCAGGCAAACAACTTTTACCCAGAGGGATAGTCAGTTATATTACTGCTCTACAGCCGACTATTCTTGTTCACTGGAGACTGTAACTCAAGATCGACTTGTGTTCCAAGGAGAAATACACTGGCTGGTGTCAGTGAAATCTTTAGTAGACCATAATCGGCACAAAATTCAGTTGCAGTGACAAAAAAATATTGGTCAAAGCTATCAAAGGAAATGAAATGTAGCAGAAAGTCAGTACCTCTGGGTCAACCTGCAGGCCAGTTGTTTTGGGAGTGGATTTAATGACAGAGGTTGAGTGCAGCAGTGATACGTGTCCTGTACAGGTTTACTGAAAGACAATCAGAGGTTAGGAAGTCAGCAAACGTATTCTCTGCCCTTGAACTAGTTAGGTAGAAGACAAGTGATAAGGAAAGCTTTCTCGTACTGGATGTCAAGTATGCAACCTTAGCACTGTCTTACAAAGTCATAACTTTGACGTAAACAAACAAATTATGTTATCTTCCTGATCTTTTCTGTAGTAGCAGCTATTTTGAAAGTGAAAGTTGCTCAGGTGTGCCCAACTCTTTGTGACTCCATGGACTATACAGTCTGTGGAATTCTCCAGGCCAGAATACTAGAGTGGCTAGCCTTTTCCTTCTCCAGGAGATCTTCCCAACCTGAGACTCAAACCCAGGTCTCCTGCATTGCAGGTGGATTCTTTACCAGCCAACCCACGAGGGAAGCCTAGCAGTTATTGGTATCAGTCTTCATTAGATATGGGTTAAGTAACCCCTTCCTCTGGGAGGATAGGGTAGAAAACAAACAACCAAAACTTGTTTGCACAAGCAAACAACTTGTGCATATTTGCTGATTCATCCAACAAATAATTACAGGCACCAGGGATGGGGGAGCCTGGCAGCTGCCGTCTCTGAGGTTACACAGAGTTGGACACGACTGAAGTGACTTAGCAGCAGCAGCAGCACCATGGTGGAGACCTGGTTTCAATCCTGGGTCAGTTCTCTTGGGAAGATCTCCTGGAGAAGGGAATGGCTACCCACTCCAGTATTCTTGTCTTGCAGAATCTCATGGACAGAGGAGCCTTGCAGGCTATAGTCCATGGGGTCACAAATGGTCAGACACGACTGAGCAACTAATACTTTTACTTCAATTTTAACAGAAGCCATGTACCATTTTAGGTGCTTGGAACACATCAGTGTACAAAACAGACACAGCTCTTAGTGGAGCTTACATTGTACTTGAGGGAGATAAGCAATAAAAATAAACTTAACAAATAAATGAGAGAGTATGTTAGAAAGTAATTGTTTTAAGAAGAATCCTGAGGACTAAGTCAGCAGAAGAAGAAGATACTTTTAATTAAATAAGGTGGTTGGAAATGAAAAAAAAAAAGAAAAGAAAAAAAGCCAAGTCTTGAAGGAAGTGAAAGAGTCTAGTAGATAACCTGGGTGGACTGACACAAATATACGAGTGAGGATGAGTATTGAAACAGAGGGACTTCAGCCTTCTGTTTTCTCTGGAAAGTAGGAAATAAGCTCATCCACTGAAAAGCAGGCTTGGAGTAAGAAATTAATGAGAATAATTTGAGTTTAGAAGAAACTGTNAAATATACGAGTGAGGATGAGTATTGAAACAGAGGGACTTCAGCCTTCTGTTTTCTCTGGAAAGTAGGAAATAAGCTCATCCACTGAAAAGCAGGCTTGGAGTAAGAAATTAATGAGAATAATTTGAGTTTAGAAGAAACTGTGAAACATGTGAGAGGAAGGTAACTAGGGAGAATATTAAAAAAATTATCAGCAGTGTTGGAGGCTGAGTTTTGTTGGTGGAGACTAAACTTTTGTAATGGATACAACTGGAATGGTTTTCAGAATACAGTGTTTGACAGAGCAAGACATGATTAAATTGGTTCCAAATTGGGAACATTGAATTGGTGAAACAGCAGGACAGAGAGATAAGGGAGAAAAGTTTGTAATGAAGAAGCACTAGAGAGATGGGTGAGTGGATTCAAGTTCAGCAGAAAAGAAAGTGAAGTCATACATGCACATAGATGGAAAGGAAATAAGGGATTTCAAGGGGAAATCCCTTGAAATTTATGGGAGGTCATAAAAATGTGTAATCAGATGAAGAAGACATGAGAAATAAACAAATTCAACGCTGTGGTTTTGGTAGAATGTTAGATTCAAATTCTGAAGAGTAAATGATTTCAGGCAAGGAAGTGAATAACCTTGGTTGTGAATTACTTAGAAGCCATTGGAGAAGATGGTTGGAAGATGGTTGAATAAGGAAGTCATCNATATGGAATTTAGAAAGATGGTAATGATGACCCTGTATGCGAGACAGCAAAAGAGACACAGAGGTATAGAATGGACTTTGGGACTCTGAGGGAGAGGGAGAGGGTGGGATGATTTGGGAGAATGGCATTGAAACATATATACTATAATGTAAGAAACGAACCACCAGCCTGTGTTCGATACAGGATACAGGATGCTTGAGGTTGGTGCACGGGGATGATCCAGAGAGAGGNTCTGAGGGAGAGGGAGAGGGTGGGATGATTTGGGAGAATGGCATTGAAACATATATACTATAATGTAAGAAACGAACCACCAGCCTGTGTTCGATACAGGATACAGGATGCTTGAGGTTGGTGCACGGGGATGATCCAGAGAGAGGATATGGGGTGGGAGGTGGGAGGGGGATTCAAGATTGGGAGCTCATATACACCTGTGGCGGATTCATGTCAATGTATGGCAAAACCAATACGGTATTGTAAAGTAAAATAAAGTAAAAATAAAATTTAAAAAATGTGCCTGCTAAAGTAATCCCTGTCCTCAAAATAATATTAAATAGATAATGTTCTTCATCATTCTACAGTTGATCGTGTTTTAGAAGTGAAGAATATAGCCATGTCGTTCTCTTTGCTCCACCACTGGTTCCATAATGAATGTAGAAAACGAATTTTAAGCTAGGAAAATGATAAATGCAAGCAGAGGCTGAAAAACTGAGGAGTGGAAATTGGAATGGAAAGAATGGCTTTTCTGGAAGGTAGGAAATTGAATGATCCAGTAAGTCATGATCATGCTGTTGACACTACCACTTGGGCTGAGATATGACTTGGTTTCCCCACATTTAAATTTTACCTCTCGCTTCAAATTCTCAGGAAGGTGTTTTAAAACGTTTCAAGGATATAAAGTTAAGGGATCCAAAAATGATAGAAAATCATTACAAGAAAAAATTGAAAAGTAGTAAAGGAGCACCCTTTCCTATGGTCTACAACAAACAACAGAAACATTCTTATTTATCTGGTAAATATGCTTCCCAACCAGTTAAGACAGGGAAGTGAATGTTAGGTTATAGCTTGAATGCATGCATGCTCAGTCATGGCCCACTCTTTGCAACCTCATGGACTATAGTCCTTGAGGCTGCTCTGTCCATGGGGTTTTCCAGGCAAGAATACTGGAGTGGGATGCCACCTCCTCCTCCAGGGGACCTTGCCGACCCTGGGATCCGACCTGCATCTCCTGCGTTGACAGGCTGATTCTTTACCAATGAACCACCCGGGGAAGCCTGCATAAAGGCAGCAAAATGATTGTGAATTATGCATTAACTTGAAGAGTTAAATGGGCTTTGGATCATTTTGTGAGAGTAGAAACATGGGGCTTTTACCAAAAGATAAAGTAAGAATATTAGAAAGAGTTTTCACCATATCACTATTCCTCTACGAAATGTGGGGCTCAGGTTTGAATTTAGAAGTTCTCCCCAGAAATTGGCTCTGATTTGAGGGTTCTCTCATGACCTGGCTCCTCTGAAAATGTCCTGCACACCTCTCTTCAAGGGTGTCCGCTGATGTATAATAAGGTCTCAAATCCAGGGTGGATATTCCAGGTTGTTTCCTGAGTAACTCATAGCAGCTGAGGCAAGGAAGAAATCCACCTCATGGTCAAGGGCAAAACAAAAGGAGAGCATGGGCAGTGATGCTGAGACAAAATCCGGAAGAAAAGAAACTATAATTGGAAAAGGAGCTGCGAGATCAGAACTCAGAAACAACAGGAATAGTACAGAAAGTTGGAGAGTTGTGTCAGTGTAAGAATTCAATGTGGAACTAAGAACAAAGGGGGTTAATGGCCTGTTTTATATGANAGAAACTATAATTGGAAAAGGAGCTGCGAGATCAGAACTCAGAAACAACAGGAATAGTACAGAAAGTTGGAGAGTTGTGTCAGTGTAAGAATTCAATGTGGAACTAAGAACAAAGGGGGTTAATGGCCTCTTTAATATAATGTTGGCAGGGAGGTCAGTCTGCTGACTGAGGCAAGGCTAAGCAACTGTGACATTTCTACAGGACCTGGAAGTGGTGGATATAACCTATGAGACTCTCGACCTTATTTTAACCTGGTCATATTAACCCTATTCATATTTGCGCATATTTCAGTCATCATTCATAAAAATCACCTTTAATCTTCTGTGTCTTGTTTCTGATTAGCAATTCCTCATTTCCTGGTTTTCCTAGCTGATTTGCCCCTGGTCAGTTAATATTCTTCATTTTGATATCCTCTGTGGCCATTCTATTCCAGTCCTGATAAGATTTTCCTACTTTCAGATCTCCAAACAATTTGCTCATCTCATTATCCCTGTCATTTTCTTAGTGCACATTTCTGGGAATTCGCTTAGTAGACACAAACCAGTCAATCCCTGTTAGATCACCTGGCATTCCATCCTCTGGAATGCAAATCCATTGTTTGTTATAGGCATCAGTAACAATAAACCTGGCACAGACTCATAGTGACACCTCCCTTTAGCATATAATACTCATATTTAAATATACACCTGTTTTGAAAATGGATTTTCTTTACAGAGATTAATTTCCTCAATAGTGTCCTATGAAATTTATAAGCAATAACTTCTTTGTTTTCAACAGGAATATCTATGGAAGTATTTTTTCAGTTTTAACTTTCCCAATTTGTCACTTGTAAATGAAAACATTTTAGGTCAAAGCAAAAGGACAAACAATAATATTCCTGGGACAATAACTTTTGTAATCCTTCTTCCTGATATTCAGGATTCAGTGACTACAGTATATTCTTAGTGACTATGAGGTCAAATGTGTAAGCTAAAGAAATGGATATTGTCTCTGTCATTGAAATGGTGAATGTCTTATATCGTCACTAGTTATTATTCATTTTATTTTATTTTTATTTTACTTTATTCTACTTTACAATACTGTATTGGTTTTGCCATATATTGACATGAATCAGCCACAGGTGTACACAAGCTACCAATCCTGAAACCCCCTCCCACCTCCTACCCCATATCCTCTTTCTGGATCATCCCCATGCACCAGCCCCAAGCATCCTATATCCTGTATCAAACATAAAGTGGCTCTTCACTTCTTACATGATTGTATACATGTTTCAATGCCATTCTCTCAAATCATCCCACCCTCTCCCTCTCCCTCAGAGTCCAAAATTCCATTCTATACATCTGTGTCTCTTTTGTTGTCTCACATACAGGGTCATCATTACTATTTTTCTAAATTCCATATATATGTGTCAGTATACTGTACTGGTGTTTTTCTTTCTGGCTTACTTCACTCTGTATAATCGGCTCCAGTTACAAAAGCAAGATCCCTATATATGCTGCCTACAAGAGACCCACCTCAAAACAACGGACACATACAGACTGAAAGTGAAGGGCTGGAAAAAGATATTCCATGCAAATAGAGACCAAAAGAAAGCAGGAGTAGCAATGCTCATATCCGATAAAACAGACTTTAAAACAAAGGCTGTGAAAAGAGACAAAGAAGGCCACTACATAATGATAAAAGTATCAATCCAAGAAGAAGATATAACAATTATGAATATATATGCACCTAACATAGGAGCACCGCAATATGTAAGACAAATGCTAACAAGCATGAAAGGGGAAATTAATAATAACACAATA
>SJYW01008574.1:367515-379995 GCA_006410735.1 Raphicerus campestris
TGAAAGTGAAGGGCTGGAAAAAGATATTCCATGCAAATAGAGACCAAAAGAAAGCAGGAGTAGCAATGCTCATATCCGATAAAACAGACTTTAAAACAAAGGCTGTGAAAAGAGACAAAGAAGGCCACTACATAATGATAAAAGTATCAATCCAAGAAGAAGATATAACAATTATGAATATATATGCACCTAACATAGGAGCACCGCAATATGTAAGACAAATGCTAACAAGCATGAAAGGGGAAATTAATAATAACACAATAATAGTGGGAGACTTTAATACCCCACTCACACCTATGGACAGATTAACTAAACAGAAAATTAACAAAGAAACGCAAACTAGTTTCTATTCAAATTTTGAAGAGTTAGTGGAGAGTGGAAGGGAATATCGGATTCTATTTCAAAATTTTAAAGTCATTTAATATCAACAGGCCTGAAAGCAATTAAAATATTTGGAAATAGAGTTGCTGACCTCATTAATTTTGTAACAAATCACTACAAACTTGATGGCTTCAGACAGTAGATCTTCATTCCCACACAGGTCTGGAGATTAGAAGCCTGAAATCAATGTCAGAAGGGCCATGCTCACTCTGAAGATATTAGAGAAGGCACCTTCTTGCCTCTACCCAGGTTTCTGCTGTCTCCAGCAATGCTTGGTGTTCCTTGGCTTGTAGCTGCATCCTTCTAAGCGGTGCCTCCATCAAGACGTGGACTTTCTTCCCTGATATCTCTGTTTGCCCTCTCATTTCCTTATGAGGATATCGTCATTAGATTTAAGGCTCACCCTAATCCAGCATGACCTCATTTTAACTTGATTGTATCTGAAAAAAACATATTTCCAAAATCGGTCTCATTCTTAGACTCTGAGTGGTTCAAGTGGACCATGAATTGGGAGGGGGTGGTTCTATCCAATCCACTACAAGTTGGGCTGTTTGTGCCCAAATGTTTCTTTTAATCCCCCACCCCTGTAATATGGGCTTCCCTTCTGGCTCAGCTAGTAAAAAATTCACCCACAATGCAGCAGACCTGGGTTCAATCCCTGGGTTGGGAAGGTCCCCTGGAGAAGGGAAAGGCTACCCTCTCTGGTATTCTGTCCTGGAGAATCCTATGGACTGTATCCCATGGGGTGGCAAAGAGTCAGACACTATTCAACAACTTTCACTTTCCCCTGCAATATGTAATTTATTTCTCTCATAAAGGAGAATAAGAAGAGGTGGAGAGATAGAGCAGGTGTGTTACTGTAGAGGAAGCTCTCCCATATTGAAAAAGTAGATCAGAAAACTAAAAATTCTCCCAATTGCATTACAATTGTTTGCTTAACTGATCATACTTAACTGTGGTCTATCCCACTGACTGTGGACAGTCCTCCCAGGAGAGGCAAGCAACACTCCATGAAGACCATTTCATTGATCTTTTGGTCTTTTCTGAGTCCAAACCTCAAATACCCATTGCTGCTATTTGAGTTTCCTTCTGCTTCCAGGAGAAGTTTAGCTTTTGTCCCCACAGGAGTCTAAAATGGTTCAGTATTAGGATCCCCTTGAGAAGGAAATGTCAATCCACTCCAATAATCTTGCTGGGAAATCTTATGGACAGAGGAACCTGGTGGGCTTTGGTCCATAGGGTCACAAGAGTTGGACAAGACTTCACAACTAAACCATCAGCACCATATGTTAAGTGCACACACTGCTGTCCCCTAGAGCAGAAAAGTAGTCTTTATTCTCATTTTTACCTATTCTCAAAGTATACCCAGCCACATTGTATGATGACTTCACCTTAAGTCATTCTGTTAAATCAAATGACACCATTAAACCATTCTAATACCAAGATGTCAACAATACAGAGATATCCCAAATTTAAATATAAACACTCCTCATTATCATATGCATGGGAGAACCTAAGATGCCAAGAATAAGATCCTACCAATCTAAGTCCATAGAAATCAAAGATCAAAATCTTCAGGTTAATATGAAAATAAAACAAATTCCAAAACAAAATGATCTTGCCTTTAAATATTAAGTTCAAAGAAAGTCCAAAATCTTCATTTTAGGCCAGAAATCGTTGCCATTTTTTTTTTAAAAACTCTGCTAATTCTCAGCCAGAGAGCAGAATTCTAAATCAGACGCCAGAGTGAAGTTGAAGAATTTCAACAGCTTCAACCTGTCTGTCTCTCCCTGGAAAGGATGCAGCTGTGCAGTGCCTCTGAGATTGAATTACTCCTGCCAAGTCTCTTATGTGCCCCCATTTGTAAAAAGTCTGAAGCATGCATTGGGAACAAAGGAATGTCTTAGCATGAAGCCACACACACAAAATGAAGACAATAAGCCAGTCCCCAGGTCTGATAGCAGTTACCCCAAGCAAAAGAAAGCTTCCAAAAACACAATTAATCTAGACCCATGTTACTGTTGCCTTAGACGTAATATCTGAGCAATGGAGGAGAGAGAAAATCAAGAAAATTCTTTATTTCGGGTTCACAACTTTGCCAATTATTCTATCCCAGGGGTCCAGCCTTCAAGACTCATGGATTAAAATTCAATGAGAAGAAATATCTCACCATGGAATTAATTATGGTACTATTTATATTCTCCTGCTTGAAGAAAAATTCTCCTCAGTGTGTAGCATTAGAATAATCCTGCTATCTCAGGGAGTTCAAATTTGCAGGGTGGTGAGCCCATTCTTCACGGTTTATTTTCATCTTGTACATTCAAAATATCTTAATTTGTAGTTTTCTTTTGAACATGGATTAGCCAGTGACCTGGTGCTGTACTGGGTATGGAATCTATGTGATGACAACCTCCCCACCACCTCCCCCAACACTTCCTTGATTAGAATGCATTTTTACTCTAGTTTCATCATAATTTTGCAACCACTGACTCTTGCAATATAATTGCTTTGAGCCTCCAAGGCAGAGTTTCTCCAGTCCCACAGCCAGAGCTGCATCCTCAGCAAATCACTTATAGGAAGCTGTTTTTGATGGTTATGAAACCCATGCCCCGGGAGCCCTGATAACTACCAATAATTCAGCTATCTGCTCTTCAAGGCACGATCTTTGCTTAGTTTTCTTTCATGTCTTGAGTTTGGAGAAGGGTTTCTTTTTGGGTACATATTTTTATGCAATAGTGAATAATGTCTCCAATGGTCTAATTCCCCCGTAATGTCCTTACTCCTATGAGTAAAACTCAGCTGGATTTTAAATATTTAAACTCACTTTTTGACCTCATGTAGGAGAAGGCAATGGCACCTCATTCCAGTACTCTTGCCTGGAAAATCCCATGGACAGAGGGGCCTGGTAGGCTGCAGTCCATGGAGTCGTGAAGAGTCAGACATGACTGAGAGACTTCACTTTCACTTTTCACTTTCATGCATTGGAGAAGGAAATGGCAACCCACTCCAGGGTTCTTGCCTGGAGAATCCCAGGGATGGGGGAGCCTGGTGGGCTGCCGTCTCTGGGGTCACACAGAGACAGACGCCACTGAAGTGACTTAGCAGCAGCAGCAGGACTGGCATTATTATTATTATTTACTAGATCTCTGTATTTTTTTTCTTTCTCCTTGTCTTCTGTATCTGAAATTCTTTTGCTAACATACTCTTATGACTTTGTTTTGTGTGATCATTCATAGTGAGAGATTTGGAATGGATGAATCCTAATTTTGCTAACTTAAGTCTTTATTCACACAATTTTTACTATTACATAAATTATGGGCTTACCTAGTGGCTCAGCAAGAAAGAATCCACCTGCAGTGCAGGAGACACAAGAGACTCTTGGGTCCAATCCCTGGGTCAGGAAGATTCCCTGAAGGAGGGTATGGCAACCCACTCCAGTTTTCTTGCTTGGGAAATCCCACGGACAGAGGAGCCTAGAGTCTGTAGGGTTGCAGAGTTGGACATTCCTGAAGTGACTGAGTCCAGCAATATTCCTTATTCCCATGATATGTATTAAATAGAACCTCAGTTTTGCTAAACTACTTACTTCTCAGACACTTTCATGAAAGACTGACTGAAAGATCCAATTCTGGCTAAAAAGATATATGTGGATATTATAAGGTAATGGGTTCAAAATGAAGTGAAGTTGCTCAGTCATGTCCGACTTTTTGTGACCCCATGGACTGTAGCCTACCAGGCTCCTCTGTCCATGGGATTTTCCAGGCGATAGTCCTGGAGTGGATTGCCATTTCCTTCTCCAGGGAATCTTACCAACCCAGGGATCGAACCTGGGTCTCCAACATTGTAGACAGACGCTTTACCGTCCGAGCAACCAGGGAAGGTTTTAAAAGAAAACCATCATAACAAGCTTCTATTTTTACTTTTACTACCACTCTTTGACCATTTGTCTTCCTGAAATGTAGACTCAATTCTGCATATGCAGCATCTTGTTCAACCTTTTGTATCTACCACCACACAGGGACCAACATATAGAACCAACATTCTATAAATCCAGTAGCCATTAATGTGCTTGTTAAGTTGCTTCAGTCATGTCTGACTCTTTGTGACCCCATGGACTGTAGCCCACCAGGTTCCTCTGACCATGGGATTCTCCAGATAAGAATACTGGAGTGGGTTGCCATGCCCTCCCCCAGAGGATCTTCCCGACCTAGAGACTGAACCTGCATCTCCTGCAACTCTTGCAATGCAGGCAGATTCTTTACCACTGAGCCACCGGAAGCCCAGCCATTAGATTAACACCCAAAAAGGGATAGGCTCAATCTAGCATTGACCATACTTGTCAGCTTAAAAAAATATGTCTAATCTTCTCTATGCCTTTGTAACCCTGATTCCATATATTTCTACAGCGTATTCATCAAGGGCAATAGCTACTTCCACATATAAATATTTGAAGCTTGAACATTAATGCTTTAATAATTGCAGGCTGGTTTTGTCTTTACCTCTCAAACCATCCCAGATATTATGTAACCACTTGGAGTAGATCCCATCTTAAAGGGGTGGTTTCCTTCCTGAGAACTCTTATTTTGCATTGCTTTGAGAGAATGGCTCTCACTTGTTTCCTGTATTTGAGGAGTAATTCCAGGTCATTAATGGAGATTTCTTGTTTTTCTCTTGATCAGTTTCCTGACTTAATATCCATTAAATCAGCTCACCCCTTTCTGATACTCTCTTCAAGAAGAATTAGACCTGCCTGTATGCATCTCTGCTCTGCTTTTATTTCTGCCCAGTTTTGTATTCAATGTCTCTTTTTTCTCTACATATCTGTTTTTCAAATTTTCCCAAATCTCAAACTTTTTTCTATAGACATAACTCTTCCTCTGCCTTCGTCAATCTGTCTAGCTTTCATTTCCCACCCAGCTCCTGATGGTAAGACAATTAGATGCAGAATGTCTGATTCTACTTTGTATAATGAGGTACCTAGAATAGTCAAACTCATAGTCAGAAAGTACATTGGTAGATGCCAGGGGCCAGGGGTAGGGGTGGGGAGGGAGGATAGGGAGTTAGAGTTTAATAGGGATAGAGTTTCAATTTAGGAAGGTGAAAAATTCTAGAGATGAATGATGGTGAGAGTTGCACAATCATGTAGATATACTTAGTGCCACTGAAATGTACAGTTAAATATGGTTAAAATAGTATGTTTTATGTTATGTGATTTTTGCCATAATAAAAAATATTTTTAAGAAAAATATCATACCTCAAAAAAGGCATAATTTTCAAATGACACCAGTTTCTCCTCGATTTCCTGATTCTTAGAGGTAGGGATTTCCAAAGCTAGGCATTTTAAATTGCTTTCTTAGCCCTTGGATTTCTAGTGATTTCTATGAATCATTCAAATTATTCAGAGAGGGCATTGCTTGGCCTTTTATTTTGTTAAATTTTATCTATATCTTCAGTCACTGTCTACTCATAAACTGGCCACTCTTGGAGCTGATGGCTTCCCTTTAATCAGATGTGAAAAGGAAGCACAAGGAATTTAAATAAAGTTGCTGCTTTACTGTAAAAAAAAAAAGATGGAAATCACACTTTTCTAAGCAGAGTTTGGGAGCTGGAAGACACTAACAGGTGTTCTAGTTTAAAGAAGTAAAAATCTAAATGGGGTTTTGATCCAGNTGCCAATGCAAGAGACATAAAAGATGCAGGTTTGATCCCTGAGTTGAGAAGATGCCTGGGAGGAGGGCATGACAACCCATTCCACTATTCTTGCCTGGAACATCCCATGGACAGAGGAGAAAGGGAGGCCACGGTCCATGGGGCTGCAGAGTTGGACACGGCTGAAGAGACTTGCCATGCACACACACACATGTTGGTTAATGACCCNATGACAACCCACTCCACTATTCTTGCCTGGAACATCCCATGGACAGAGGAGAAAGGGAGGCCATGGTCCATGGGGCTGCAGAGTTGGACACGGCTGAAGAGACTTGCCATGCACACACACACATGTTGGTTAATGACTCAGAACAGACAAGCTACATACAAGGGAATTCCCTGGCAGTTTAGGGGTCAGGACTCCACATTTCCACTGCAGCAGCAAGGGTTGGATTCCTGGTCAGGGAACTAAGATCTTGAGTGCCACAGTGTGACCAAAAAACAAGTTAGGTACAACTAACACTTTGAATCAGCTGTAGAGAAACTGCCTTCTGGTTACACAAAATTTATGAAAGTGTATTGTCAGTGTCAGTAATGTGAAATGTGAAAGCTTCCCAAGTGGCTCAGTGGTAAAGAATCTGCCCACTAATGTAGAAGATATAAGTTCGATTTCTGGGTCAGGAAGATCTCCTTGAGAAAGAAATGGCAACCCAGTCCAGTATTCTTGCCAGGATAATCCCATGAAGAAAGGAGCCTGGCAGGCTATAGTCCACAGGGTCACAAAGAGTTGGACATGACTAAGTGACTCAGCATGATGAGCACAAATGTGAAAGCATGAAAACCAGCATGCTAGTTCCATTTCTTCACAGCTCGAGAAGTCCTCTTGCCAGGATATATCTCTTAATAGATAAGATATTAGTATCTGAAAGATACTAGAAGACCAACGAACTTACAAAGCAAATATGACTGGAAAGCCACGTTCCCTGCTGTAATCACTTCTTCATTTAAACCATTCTGCTTAATAATGGAGCATACTGGGAGCATAATGGGGCAAAAAGCTATCAAAGTGATGGTTGCTGTGAGCACCGAGATTGAATAATTGTTCACTTTTCAACAAAGAATTGCCATAACCATAGGCAAAGGCTGAGTTGGGACCAACAATTACATTTGAAACAGCCTGCTAGGAAGCAATAGCCAAACCAACCTACAGTCATCTCTGCCCAAAATGGAGAGTTTTAGATCATGCATGCTGTGAAAAGTCAGGAGGCAGTCCCTGTGTTTGATTGTTTTTTTTTTTTTTTTTTAAATAAGGTCCTTCAAAAAAATTGATATGTGATAGAAATAAAGGGAGATATTTCATGGCTGATATCAGGTAAAATAAGAAATGTGGGTTCAATCCCTCGGTTGGGAAGATCCCTTGTGGGAGGGCACAGCAACTCACCCCAGTATTGTGAATGCTGATCTGGCATTCCCAGCTAGGATTTACTGGTCTACAGTTGAATACATACAACTTCACAATACATTGATATCAGACAAGGCTACTCTTGGACTCAAGTATCAACACAAAATCAAGACCATTTGATAATCTTGTCTCGACACAGAAAAAGATTAACATTTCCCAGACCACAAAAAATGATTAGGCAGCCCATATAATGGCTAACATGTGTGACTGTTGTGTCTTTGCCTGTTATGACTTTATTCTTGCTCTAGTTTCTGCTCCCTCTGGGTTAGATTTGTAAAGATACACAATCTTACCCCCATTTCCTGATAGCATTCAGCCCAGAGAAAAGCCCAATGTCCTCCTTCAAATTCCCTAACCCAAACTTGAATCTTCTAAGTTCAAAACATTCGGGTACTGAAACACATCGTAGTCACTTGCCGCAAAGATCAATAAACAAAAGCTACGTTCCTGGTGGTATATGGCTGAGATCAAGGTCACATTCTCATCTTGTAAACTTTCACCACATCAACATCACCCATGGCATAATATCCTGACTGGATATTTAGTGTGATTTTGAAGTCTTGTCCCAGTTGCATTCCAAACTTTAGATCAAACCACACTGAAATAACTAATTCTCAAGTAGGACTTATGAAGGCCTGCTCAGTGCTAAATTATATGTACATATGAATGATTCAATTTGGTCCTACCAACAATCTTGAAAGAAAGTGCAACAATATTTTTTATTTATTTTTCAATTAGGAAACTAGGGAACAGAGAGTTNAATAACTAATTCTCAAGTAGGACTTATGAAGGCCTGCTCAGTGCTAAATTATATGTACATATGAATGATTTAATTTGGTCCTACCAACAATCTTGAAAGAAAGTGCAACAATATTTTTTATTTATTTTTCAATTAGGAAACTGGGGAACAGAGAGTTAATTCTCTCTTGTAGGTTCATGCAGAGAATATGTGAAAGAAGCAAGATTTCTACAAAAGTCTGTTTACAAGTTCTGTGACCTTAAGCAATGGAAGACTACTTTTTATTCCTATGTAGGACAACAGACTGGTTCCAAATAGGGAAAGGAGTATGCCAAGGCTGTATGTTGTCACCCTGCTTATTTAAGTTATATACAGAGTAGATCATGAGAAATGCTGAGCTGGATAAAGCACAAGCTGGAATCAAGATTGCTGGGAGAAATTTCAATAACCTCGAATATGTGGATGATACCACCCTCATGGCAGAAAGTGAAGAAGAACTAAAGAGCCTCTTGATGAAAGTGAAAGAGGAGAGTGAAAAAGTTGGCTTAAAACTCAACATTCAGAAAACTAAGATCATGGCATCCACTCCCATTAGTTAATGGCAGATAGATGGGGAAAAAGTGGAAACAGTGACAAAATTTATTTCTTTGGGCTCCAAAATCACTGCAGATGGTGACTGCAGCCATGAAATTAAAAGATGCTTACTCCTTGGAAGGAAACTTATGACCAACCTAGATAACATATTAAAAAACAGAGACATTACTTTGCCAACAAAGGTCCATCTAGTCAAGGTTATGGTTTTTCCACTAGTCATGTATGGATGTGAGAGCTGGACTATAAAGAAAGCTGAAAACTGAAGAATCATTGTTTTTGAACTGTGGTGTTGGAAAAGACTCTTGAGAGTCCTTGGACTGCAAGGAGATCCAACCAGTCCATCTTAAAGGAAATCAGTTCTGAATATTCATTGGAAGGACTGATTCTGACACGGAAACTCCAATACTTTGACCACCTGATGCCAAGAACTGACTCATTTGAAAAGACCCTGATTCTGGGAAAGATTGAAGGTGGGAGGAGAAGGGGACAACAGAGGATGAGATGGTTGGATGGCATCACTGACTCAATGGACATGAGTCTGAGTAAATTCTGGACACTGATGATGGACAGGGAGCCCTCTGTCATGCTGAAGTCCATGGGGTTGCAAAGAGTCAGACATGACTGAGCCACTAAACTGAACTGAGCTGAAATGTCCCATACTTTGTAGTTCCAGTGATCCTGCTGCTGCTGTGGCCACATCTCACTCATTCCAATTTATTATCCTTCAGAGTCTAGCTCAAAGTACTGACTTTTCCATTATATCTTCTTTGAAACATTTATTCACTTGTTAATTTATCTAATCAAATAATTTATTGAATCAAATTTATCTAATCTATCTTGCTCAACTAGACCTATATCTTGGACTTACCAGGTGGCTCAATGGTAAAGAATCTGTCTGCCAATGCAGGAGATACAGGTTTGATCCTTGGTCTAGAAAGATTGCTCGAGAAGGAAATGGCAACCCACTCCAATATTCTTCCCTGGAGAAGCTCATGGACAGAGAGCCAGGTGGGCTACAGGCCACCAGGTGAATGTTGGCATTTGCAGCTGAAGGTTTGAGGAGTCTGCTCCCTCCCCATGCTTGACCAGTTACTAACAGTGCTCCTGCCTGAGTCAGCCTTGCTCGGTTCCTGCTGGCTGTACCATAGAACCTCTGCTTTGTCCCTCATTGAGCCCACTGGCTCATGCTCAACAGCCTCGGCTACAGAATCACTTTCCACTGCCACACTCTTCTATGGGTGAGCCAGTTGTTCCCAAGTAGGTGTCATCCCAAGAGGAACCCTGCAGTGGCTTCCTCTGCAGGGTTCCCTCCAGACTTCCCTCTGCTTCCTGCTACTTTGTGTCCTTGCTCAGTGACATGGTTAGATAGCATCACTGACTCAAGGGACATGAATTTGAGCAACTCAAGGAGATAGTGAAGGATAGGGAAGCCTGGAGTGCTGCAGTCCATGTGGTCTCAAAGATTCAGACACAAGTGAGCAACTGAACAACAACAAAACCAGGCAGATATGGTACAACTCGGGACATGGCTACTATCCAGGGTTCTAAATGGGAAATGAGGAGAAAGAGCACTCCTTACCCCCGGCGTGAAACAGTTCCATAATGCAGGTTAAGTGCAGACTCCCTCCCAGAATCCCTACCTCCATATACATATTGGGCAACGCTATTATTACCTTCTGTGTGGATCACAATAAACTGTGGAAAATTCTGAAAGAGATGGGCATACCAGACCACCTGACCTGCCTCTTAAGAAACCTATATGCAGATCAGGAAGCAACAGTTAGAACTGGACATGGAACAACCAGATTGATTGAAAATTGGGAAAGGAGTACGTCAAGGCTGTATATTGTCACCCTGCTTATTTAACTTATATGCAGAGTATATCATGAGAAACACTGGACTGGAAGAAGCACAAGCTGGAATCAAGATTTCTGGGAGAAATATCCATAACCTCAGATATGCAGATGACACCACCCTTATGGCAGAAAGTGAAGAGGAACTCAAAAGCCTCTTGATGAAAGTGCAAGAGGAGAGTGAAAAAGTTGGCTTAAAGCTCAACATTTAGAAAACGAAGATCATGGCATCTGGTCCCATCACTTCATGGGAAATAGATGGGGTAACAGTGGAAACAGTGTCAGGCTTTATTTTGGGGTGCAGCCATGAAATTAAAAGACGCTTACTCCTTGGAAGTAAAAGTTATGACCTGTCCATTCCCACCTCATCCCACCTACCTCGGTTACCATAGAGCACTGAGCTGAGTTACCTGTGTTATATAGCAACTTCCCATTAGTTATCTATTTTACACATGGTAGTGTATATATATATATATATATAAATCCTAATCTCCCAATTCATCCCACCCTTCCTTTTTCAGGCTGTGACCACGTCCATTTACTACATCTGTGTCTCTATGCCTATCTTAGAAATAGGTTTATCTGTACTATTTTTCCGGAGAAGGCAATCTGCACCCCACTCCAGTACTCTCGCCTGGAAAATCCATGGATGGAGGAGCCTGGTGGGCTGCAGTCCATGGGGTCGCTGAGTCGGACACGACTGAGCGACTTCACTTTTCTCTTTCACGCATTGGAGAAGGAAATGGCAACCCACTCCAATGTTCTTGCCTGGAGAATCCCAGAGATGGGGGAGCCTGGTGGGCTGCCGTCTATGGGGTCACACAGAGTCAGACACGACTGAAGCGACTTAGCAGCAGCAACGGCAGTACTATTTTTCTAGATTCCACATATATGCATTAATATGTAACTCTTAGAGGAAAGCACAGGAAAAACACTCTTTGATATAAACCATGGCAAGATCTTTTCTGACCTACCTCCCAGAGTAATAAAATAAAAACAAAACCAAGCAAATGGAACCTAATTAAATTTAAAAGCTTTTGCACAGACTTTCAAAACAACATCCGCCCCACCCACCAGAGTCTTCACTCACATCAGGTGTGTTCTCTTCAGGTAACATAGATGAACTCTTAGGGATTCTCTCTTTCCTTTCTTGTCATTTTTGACTTGTGTATTATATTATTCTCATTGGCATATAAAACATTGTTATTTCTCATATACTTAAAAAATTAAAATCCTCCTTTTGACCCTATTTACCTCCCCACCTCATGTAGCCTCCATTTTGAACCATCTCATAAAAATTCTCTTCCAAATGATTGTCATTATTTGCTCTCACCAATTTTCTCTTCCCATGTTTTTCTTAAGCCTTCTCCAGTCAAAGATTCTCCCTCCTCTCCTCTAAAATTTATTTTGTAAAGGTCACTGGTGTTCTCTACTACACTTACATCCAGTGCTCAAATCTCAATTCTAATCTTATTAAACTATCAGCACCATTTCATAGAGTTCATCACATTATTCTCCTTGAAATATTTATCTTGGTGTTATGGACATCGTGTTCTATTGCATTTCCTCTTATCTTCCTAGCAGTTTATTTTTAGTCTCCTTCTGAATCCTCCTCTTCTCCTCTGTCTCTTATCTTCAGAGTGACTCAAGGCTTAATCCATGGCTTTTTCCTCCTTTAGAGCTGTCCTCCCTTCTTGGCTGTCTCACCCAGGTTCATGGCACTATTTTATTTCATTTATTTCTGTATTTACAAGTTTAGCCCTGCTCTCACTCCTGCATTCTAGGCTTATACATCCAACAAG
>SJYW01008574.1:393823-412411 GCA_006410735.1 Raphicerus campestris
TTTTGGGGGGCTCCAAAATCACTGCAGA
This sequence comes from Raphicerus campestris, assembly GCA_006410735.1. Lineage (NCBI taxonomy): Eukaryota > Metazoa > Chordata > Mammalia > Artiodactyla > Bovidae > Raphicerus > Raphicerus campestris. Next base: position 393,852 of record SJYW01008574.1, read on the forward strand.
TGGTGACTGCAGCCATGAAATTAAAAGACGCTTACTCCTTGGAAGAAAAGTTGTGACCAACCTAGATAGCATATTGAAGAGTAGAGACATTACTTTGCAAACAAAGTCCGTCTAGTCAAGGCTATGGTTTTTCCTGTGGTCATGTATGGATGTGAGAGTTGGACTGTGAAGAAGGCTGAGCGCTGAAGAATTGATACTTTTGAGCTGTGGTGTTGGAGAAGACTCTTGAGAGTCCCTTGGACTGCAAGGAGATCCAACCAGTCCATTCTGAAGGGGATCAGCTCTAGGATTTCTTTGGAGGGAATGATGCTGAAGCTGAAACTCCAGTACTTTGACCACCTCATGCGAAGAGTTGACTCACTGGAAAAGACTCTGATGCTGGGAGGGATTGGGGGCAGGAGGAGAAGGGAATGACAGAGGATGAGATGGCTGGATGGCATCACTGACTCGATGGACATGAGTCTGAGTGAACCCTGGGAGATGGTGATGGACAGAGAGGCCTGACGTGCTGCGATTCATGGGATCGCAAAGAGCTGGACACGACTGAGCAACTGAACTGAACTGAACTGAACTGAATGTGACAACCGAGGAGGCTAGGAACTGGAAGGAGATGAGAACTGAAGAGCACACGTTTTCTCTATTGCCTTGATTTTAAATAATACACCTCGTACACCAGGCCATTTTAGGGGGAAAGGCAGAAAGAATATCATGCGAGAGGCACTTTATCCCATAAAACCTTCCCCATCTAAAAGGAAAGTGAAGTCTCTTAGTCGTGTTTGACTCTGCGACCCCATCGACTGTAACCCACCAGACTCCTCCGTCCATGGGATTTTCCAGGTGAAATACTGCAGTGAGTTGCCATTTCCTTCTCCAGGAGATCTTCCCGACCCAGGGATTAAACTCAAGTCTCTCGCATTGTAGGCAGACGTGTTACCATCTGAGCCAACAAAGGGATTGCTAACTATCTGAAAGGGACAGATCATTTTAACTGAACAAAAATAAAAGCTGTTCTTGTTTCTTGCTTTAAGGAGCATGAGCTCAGGCAAAAATCCACGTTAAATGTTACAAAAATAAAAATTCTCAGCACATTTTGTGTATTCTGTGTCTGAACATGGCCACAGACCAGAAAACCTTGCTGGCCAGTTGACTTTTAAATTCATCCGTCTCAGGTGGACCTTGTTAGTCCAAATGAATATTCTATATTTCACAATTCTGTTACTTACCTTTCGAAGGATCATTTTATACTTTCTCCTCTTTGCCTGAGGCCTCCTCCATCATCCTCATTCTCAGCTGATGATCTTGCCTCTTGTTCCGTTGTTAAACTAAAGCAGTCAGAAGAGGAAGTCCAGACTTTTGTTGCTGTCGTTTAAATAGAGTTGCTTTACAATGTTTGTTTTCTCTGTACAATGAAATGAATCAGTCATATGAATACTTATCCCCTCCCTCTTGTACCTGTCCATTCCCACCTCATCCCACCTACCTCGGTTACCATAGAGCACTGAGCTGAGTTACCTGTGTTATATAGCAACTTCCCATTAGTCATCTATTTTACACATGGTAGTGTATATATATATATATATATAAATCCTAATCTCCCAATTCATCCCACCCTTCCTTTTTCAGGCTGTGACCACGTCCATTTACTACATCTGTGTCTCTATGCCTATCTTAGAAATAGGTTCATCTGTACTATTTTTCCGGAGAAGGCAATCTGCACCCCACTCCAGTACTCTTGCCTGGAAAATCCATGGATGGAGGAGCCTGGTGGGCTGCAGTCCATGGGGTCGCTAAGAGTCGGACACGACTGAGCGACTTCACTTTTCTCTTTCACACATTGGAGAAGGAAATGGCAACCCACTCCAATGTTCTTGCCTGGAGAATCCCAGAGATGGGGGAGCCTGGTGGGCTGCCGACTATGGGGTCGCACAGAGTCGGACACGACTGAAGTGACTTAGCAGCAGCAACGGCAGTACTATTTTTCTAGATTCCACATATATGCATTAATATGTAACTCTTAGAGGAAAGCACAGGAAAAACACTCTTTGATATAAACCATGGCAAGATCTTTTCTGACCTACCTCCCAGAGTAATAAAATAAAAACAAAACCAAGCAAATGGAACCTAATTAAATTTAAAAGCTTTTGCACAGACTTTCAAAACAACATCCGCCCCACCCACCAGAGTCTTCACTCACATCAGGTGTGTTCTCTTCAGGTAACATAGATGAACTCTTAGGGATTCTCTCTTTCCTTTCTTGTCATTTTTGGCTTGTGTATTATATTATTCTCATTGGCATATAAAACATTGTTATTTCTCATATACTTAAAAAATTAAAATCCTCCTTTTGACCCTATTTACCTCCCCACCTCATGTAGCCTCCATTTTGAACCATCTCATAAAAATTCTCTTCCAAATGATTGTCATTATTTGCTCTCACCAATTTTCTCTTCCCATGTTTTTCTTAAGCCTTCTCCAGTCAAAGATTCTCCCTCCTCTCCTCTAAAATTTATTTTGTAAAGGTCACTGGTGTTCTCTACTACACTTACATCCAATGCTCAAATCTCAATTCTAATCTTATTAAACTATCAGCACCATTTCATAGAGTTCATCACATTATTCTCCTTGAAATATTTATCTTGGTATTATGGACATCGTGTTCTATTGCATTTCCTCTTATCTTCCTAGCAGTTTATTTTTAGTCTCCTTCTGAATCCTCCTCTTCTCCTCTGTCTCTTATCTTCAGAGTGACTCAAGGCTTAATCCATGGCTTTTTCCTCCTTTAGAGCTGTCCTCCCTTCTTGGCTGTCTCACCCAGGTTCATGGCACTATTTTATTTCATTTATTTCTGTATTTACAAGTTTAGCCCTGCTCTCACTCCTGCATTCTAGGCTTATACATCCAACAAGCTGCTAGACAGTTGCAACAGAATGTTTAGTAAGTATCTCAAATATAATGCACTCAAAAGATAAGTGCTCAGTTTTGTCACATTTGTTCCCGTAGCTTACTTAGTACATAGTGAAAAAAAAAAAAAAGTTAACCCCTCCAATTTCTTGGGACAAAACTTTAGTCGTTCTTGATAGCTCCATTTAATACCCATCCACCACGCACATTTGACCAGGAAATCCTGCCGTCTCTCTCTTTCTGCAAAACACAACCAGAATTCAATCGCTTCATACCATTTCCACCACTAATATTCTGGTTGAAATCAAGATAACCTCTCCTCTCAATGTGATTTCAAAAGCTTCAGAATAATGTTGCTTTTTCTATCCCTCCCTCTTTCCATCCTCTGCTTCACAGAGTAGCCTTATAAACATGCCAAATCACATGACTCCTCTACTGAAAACCTGCTAATCGTTTTTCATTCTCTTCAGAATAAACACCAGCATTCCTACCATGGTCTACAAAATCTCATGTAACAGGGACCCTATTTTGTTTCAATCCCTCTCCCTAACCTCTACCCTCACTTAATCAATCCCTCCACCTCTCCCTACAGTATCTCCATATTCCCAGGCACAGTCACACTCCATTACCTCTGGAATATTCTTCCCTTTACCAGCCATATGGAGAGTCCATCATCTCCTTCATGCCTTTGCTCAAACACTGCCTTCTTTTCTATTGTTATTTTTATGGAAGTATAGTTGGTATACAATATTATATGAGTTACAGGTGTGCAAATAGAATGAGTCACAATTTTTAAAGGGTATACTCCATTCATAGTTATTATAAGGCATTGAGTATATTCCCCATGTTGTACAATATATCTTTGCAGCTTGCTTTCTTTTTTGCTTACTTTTTATTGGAGTATAGTTGCTGATGCTGCTGTGCAGTTACTGCCTTCTTTAGGCTGCCTGCCCTGATAACTCTATTTCAAACTGCGATTTCTCTTCCTTGATTCCCTTTAGGCTATTTTAGTTTTTGTTTCTTTTCCTATGAGTCTAGCATAACTTTTAGATTAATTATTTATTATGTTTATTGGTTTGTCTATGTTTTCTTCACATGACATAAACCTCTTTAGGATCAGAATTTTTTTTTTTCCTTTTGATGGTTTATCTCATACACACTTAGAATAGAGTCTGAGATTGGAATGGATGATTAAATTAAAATCTGAGCTAGGTATTTCACATATAAAATGTTTTGAATGCCACAAGTTCTTAATAAATATTCATTTTCCTCTCTCTCCTACCTGCCTATTTCCTTTCAGCAAGTATTTTATATTGTCTACATTATTAATGAATTACTTTATACATATACAGTATCATTTGGCTACAAGATCCACAATTTCATTCTCATCTCATGTAGACCACATTTAGGACACACAGAACCATCTATGCACAATCCTAGCTTGAAGAATTAGGGGGAATTATCCCAGCTTTGAAAGATCAGCATTCTTTTTCTTATTTCAAAGTGGGATTGATTGCAGGGAACAGAGTGTCTGCTCAGGGAGTCAGTCTTTTGATTAATTCAAAATTATTTATCAAACTCTGCTATGGAAACATTGCAATTTTTAACTACCCTGAGCATATTTTCAGCTACAGATAATATTTTAGGGATGACTAATAATTTCATCTTAATTTGAACTTCACCCCTACTCCCTGACACCCATCTTCCCATTCCAACCTTAATACGTAGCTTTCCAATAAAATGTCTTAGGCCAATGAATGACTAAAATAACAGATAAGTAGCTGTGTATAGCCTGTGGCTGGTTCTGAGGTCCAAGCATGAAACTACTCTAGGATGCTAAACTGAATTAGTAGCATTAGTATATTTGAATTTCATTGTACGTGCTTTTGACACAATTTCTTAACAGCATCAAGAACTGCTTCCATCAGACAGAGTTACTGGTGGGCTGCCAGTCCCCTGATAACAAATTTCTTTAGTACTTGGCTCTGATGTTCTTTTATACAGTAGTATGGGCAACGTGGTATAACCAAGTTGTCCAAGAAATTCACAAAAAATGTGGAGAAATAGTGGGACAAAAGGAAAAAAAAATGTTTGCTGAATTAACTAGACAGCATCAGCCAAAGTGTAGATTACAGAACATGCTTCATCACCTCCCATTGTAATTATAACCTTGATTATCTGAGAGATGTTTCCTGGAGACAGCCTGATATTTCCATCTGAAATTTTCATAGTTTGAAAATTTGCAGTTCAAAGGAAATGTTTGACAAATTGGCCCCCAAATTAACTTGGCATCTGTTTTAGGTCATTGGCAACTATCTGCCTGGCATGGTTTTTCTCTTGCCTTGCATTTTATCCTAATTCCTCACACAACCCCTTCTTGTGTGTTTTTAAGCTAATAAGCCATGTGACATTTTTGTGGCAGAAAGAGGGGGTTTTATTCATAGCTTCCTGTAATCTGTTCCTTTCTCTGAAATGCTATAATTTGCAGACTTCCAGATTTTAGGTATTTTCTTCTTAAATTTACAGAGACTAGAGAAATGATTTTTCAAGAAGATCCCAGATATGATGTGTTTAATAAAAGACTAGCCTATTGCCCCACTTTTCTGCCTATTCCAAAGACCCACTGAATAATCTTCTTTGTTGAAAGCACTAATTCATTATCTCTTCTTACCTCCTATAGAGTGAGGATTGAACCTAAATCTGCAGCTTGCAGAGAATTATGCAGAGGAGAAAAAACTACTCGCACACACACATAAGCATGCACAGAAGATCTTTATTAAGGGACCGCTGCAGAGGCATAATTAATGTGTGATGAAAATAGGAGTGCAAGGCAAACAAGAGGACTATTTCCTCTGTAAATTGAAAAGATAGCAGCTTACTGCTTGGGTCGATCCAGAAATTTCTGTCTCTCCCCAAATCTCAAAGCATTTTTATATCATCAATTGATATCCAATGTCCATGAAAAATAGGCATTTAAGTACTTAGGTATTAGAATTAAAATGAAAAATAGCCCTAGAATATACTATCCCTGATTTACATAGATTTGCTTTATTTGTTCAACTGAGCTGTTTCTGGATTAAGGCAGAGTGTATATCCATAGATAATAGATAGATGTTAGTATTAATAATATTTAATCTTTTCAGAATTCAATTTTATGGGAGGAATATGAAAGTAATAATAAGTTACAATTGCCTAAGGGAGCAGAAGAGAAGGATTTTTTTTCCTAAATTTTTATTGGAGTATAGTTGCTTTACAATGGAGTATTAGTTTCCTACTGTACAGCAAAGCAAATGAGCTGTATGTATACATATATCCCCTGTATTTTGAGATTTCTTTCCCATTTAGGTCACCTCACGGTACTGAGTAGTGTTTCCTGTGTTCCCGTGAACTCCCTGATATTCAAGCTGGTTTTAGAAAAGGCAGAGGAACAAGATATCAAATTGCCAACATCAGCTGGATCATGGAAAAAGCAAGAAAGTTCCAGAAAAACATCTATTTCTGCTTTATTGACTATGCCAAAACCTTTGACTGTGTGGATCACAATAAACTGTGGAAAATTCTGAAAGAGATGGGAATACCAGACCACCTAACCTGCCTCTTGAGAAATCTGTACCCAGNAAAAAATAAACTTTAGTCTATCACTCTGTCTTTTAAAGGTCCAGCCTTAATTATTTCAATATTCATGGACACCAGAAATACTTTAACATTTGAATTGAGTTCAGATTTGGAAATCATAAATCTTTACCATAATTAACAGCAAAATTGGTGAAAGGGAAAAAGAAGACTGATTAGGAAAATGATAGAATTTTGGAGATAAAAGTAACAACTATAGAAACAATTCTTTACAGATAAGGAAATAAGACCTAGCGTGGTTATGCTGGATAGTTCTTAGGTTATAGAAACATTTTAAAGTAATACATAGGTTTTATGAGGGTTTCCCAGTGGCTTGGATGTAAAGAATCTGCCTGCAATGCAGGAGACCTGGCTTCAATCGCTGGTTCAGGAAAATCCCCTGGAGAAGGAAATGGCTACCCACTGCAATATTTTTGCCTGGAGAATTCTGTGACTAGAGGAGACTGACAGGCTACAGTTCACAGGGTCACAAAGATTTGGACATGACTGAGTGACTAACATTTCACTAGGTTTTCTGAATCCCAGGCCACCCAATTCACTTAGAACAAAAGTATGCTCATTAGTCAATAAATCATATGAATTTTTAAATTTTATATGACTTAAAATTTAACTAACTAAAGGACTAAGAAGGGCCATTGTTGAAATTCAAAGGCCTCTAGGACTGTGTCTTTCTGTCTGCATTTTAGTTCTTGAAAGATCTTTGAAATCTATTGTTTATTTTGATAAAATTCTGTTTTCACCTAAAATGTAATCACCCTGACATTTATTCCAGGACCCTTCCTTCTCTTTATATCTGTAGAATTAAAAAGATTCAGGTACACCATGAATGTATTGTACACCATGTATAATACACCATTCTCATTAGTTATATATTTTATACATAGTATCAATAGTGTATATATGAAATTGTTATAGATGATCCTATTTACAAATCAGAAATAAGGACAGACATAGAGAAGGACTTCTACACAAAAGAAAGCAGTGCAATGGGAAGTATAGGCACAAAAAATAAACTTTAGTCTATCACTCTGTCTTTTAAAGGTCAAGCCTTAATTATTTCAATATTTATGGACACCAGAAATACTTTAACATTTGAATTGAGTTCAGATTTGGAAATCATAAATCTTTACCATAATTAACAGCAAAATTGGTGAAAGGGAAAAAGAAGACTGATTAGGAAAATGATAGAATTTTGGAGATAAAAGTAACAACTATAGAAACAATTCTTTACAGATAAGGAAATAAGACCTAGCGTGGTTATGCTGGATAGTTCTTAGGTTATAGAAACATTTTAAAGTAATACATAGGTTTTATGAGGGTTTCCCAGTGGCTTGGATGTAAAGAATCTGCCTGCAATGCAGGAGACCTGGCTTCAATCGCTGGTTCAGGAAAATCCCCTGGAGAAGGAAATGGCTACCCACTGCAATATTTTTGCCTGGAGAATTCTGTGACTAGAGGAGACTGACAGGCTACAGTTCACAGGGTCACAAAGATTTGGACATGACTGAGTGACTAACATTTCACTAGGTTTTCTGAATCCCAGGCCACCCAATTCACTTAGAACAAAAGTATGCTCATTAGTCAATAAATCATATGAATTTTTAAATTTTATATGACTTAAAATTTAACTAACTAAAGGACTAAGAAGGGCCATTGTTGAAATTCAAAGGCCTCTAGGACTGTGTCTTTCTGTCTGCATTTTAGTTCTTGAAAGATCTTTGAAATCTATTGTTTATTTTGATAAAATTCTGTTTTCACCTAAAATGTAATCACCCTGACATTTATTCCAGGACCCTTCCTTCTCTTTATATCTGTAGAATTAAAAAGATTCAGGTACACCATGAATGTATTGTACACCATGTATAATACACCATTCTCATTAGTTATATATTTTATACATAGTATCAATAGTGTATATATGAAATTGTTATAGATGATCCTATTTACAAATCAGAAATAAGGACAGACATAGAGAAGGACTTCTACACAAAAGAAAGCAGTGCAATGGGAAGTATAGGCACAAAAAATAAACTTTAGTCTATCACTCTGTCTTTTAAAGGTCAAGCCTTAATTATTTCAATATTTATGGACACCAGAAATACTTTAACATTTGAATTGAGTTCAGATTTGGAAATCAGAACTTTGGAAATTAATACTTCCATGAATGGTGTATTGTACACCATATCTATAGAATTAAAGATTCAGGTAACAACACAATATAAAAATATATGCATGTTGCCTATGGTTACCTAATATTCAAGAAATGTCAGAGTTTTCTGAAAATTAAATATATATATATATAGTGATTATACTGTAGATATTCTATAGAACTTTTAAATGACCAACTGTATATTCCAACATGATAATTATACATTACATTGCATATTACTTAGATTTATTTCTACCACTACTTTGATGCAGTGAAATTCATGACTCTTGTTTTCCTTACACCAACTAGGAGAAAATTTATACAGGCAGTTCCCTTGCTCATGGTACTAAATCAAATGGAAATTCCAAAGAAATTTCTCTCTGTCCAGACCAGAGTGTTAGCGTTAGTTCTTTACAATAAACTCGAAAACACCACTGCTACGGCTAAATCACTTCAGTCGTGTCCAACTCTATGTGACCCCATAGATGGCAGCCCACCAGGCTCCCCTGTCCCTGGGATTCTCTAGGCAAGAACACTGGAGTGGGTTGCCATGTCCTTCTCCAATGTATGAAAGTGAAAGTGAAAGTGAAGTCGCTCAGTTGTGTCCGACTCTTAGCGACCCCATGGACTGCAGCCCACCAGTCTCCTCTGTCCATGGGTTTCTCCAGGCAAGTGTACTGGAGTGGGGTGCCATCGCCTTCTCCGGAAACATTACTACTGGAATATATGTAGACTTCAACGAGACAAAGAAAAGTGAAGGCCACTCAGTCGTGTCCAACTCTTTGTGACCCTATACAGTTTCCTGGAGTTCTCCAGGCCAGGACACTGGAGTGGGTAGCTGTTCTCTTCTCCAGGGGATCCTTCCAACCCGGGGATTGAGCCCAGGTCTCCCACATGGCCAGCAGATGCTTCATCAGCTGAATCACCAGAAGAAGGTAAAGAGAATGGTTCTCTGATGACCTACAAGACCTTCTAGAACTAATATGAAAAACATATGTTCTTTTCATCATAGGGGACTGGAATGCAAAAGTAGGAAGTCAAGAAGTTATCTGGAGAAACAAAAAAGTTGAAGCAGGGTAAAGGCTAACAGAGTTTTGCCAAGGGAACACATTGGTCATAGCAAACATTCTTTCATACAGTTCATGGAATTCCTTACAGTCCATGGGATTCTTTAGGCCAGAACACTGGAGTGGGTAGCTGTTCTCTTCTCCAGGGGATCTTCCCAACCCAGGGATCAAATACAGGCCTCCCACATTGCAGGCAGATTCTTTACCAGCTGAGCCACCAGGGAAGCCCAAGAACACTGGAGTGGGAAGCTTAACCCTTCTCCAGTGGATCTTCCCAACCCAGGAATCAAACCAGCGTCTCCTGAATTGCAGTCAGATTATTTACCAACTGAGCTATCAGGGAAGCCAGAACAAAGAGAAGTGAAAGAAAAAGAAAAAAAATGGAAAGATACACTTATGTATGTGCAGAGTTTCAAAGAAGAGCAAGGAAAGATAAGAAAGCCTTCCTAAGTGATCAATGCAGAGGAATAGAGGAAAACAATAGAATGAGAAAGAATAAGATCTCTTCAAGAAAATTAGAGATACCAAGGGAACATTTCATGCAAAGATAGACACAATAAAGGGCAGAAATAGTACAGACCTAGCAGAAGCAGAAGATATTAAGAAGAGGTGGCAAGAATACACAGAACTGTTCAAAAACGATCTTCATGACCCAGAGAGCCATAATGGTGTGATCACTCACCTAGAACTAGATCTCCTGGAATGCGAAGTCAAGTGGGCCTTAGAAAACATCACTGTGAACACAGCTGGTGGAAGTGATGGAATTCAGCTGAGTTATTTCAAATCCTAAAAGATGATGCTATTAAAGTGCTACACTAAATATGCCAGCAAAATTGGAAAACTCAGCAGTGGCCACAGGACTGGAAAAGATCAGTTTTCATTCCAACCTAAAGAAAGGCAATGCCAAATGATGTTCAAACTACTGCACAATTGCACTCATCTCACATGCTAGTAAAGTAATGCTCAAAATTCTCCAAGTGAGACTTCAACAGTATGTGAACCAAGAACTTCCAGATGTTCAAGCTGGTTTTAGAAAAGGCAGAGGAAGCAGAGATCAAATTGTCAACATCCGTTGTATCATCAAAAAAGCAAGAGAGTTCCAGAAAAACATCTACTTCTGCTTTATTGACTATGCCAAAGCCTTTGACTGTGTGGATCACAAAAAACTGTGGAAAATTCTTAAAGAGATGGGAATACCAGACCACTTGAGTTGCTTCCTGAGAAATCTGTATGCAGGTCCATAAGCAGCAGTTGGAACTGAACTTGAAACAATGGACTGGTTCCAAATCGGGAAAGCAGTACATCAAGGCTGTATATTGTCACCCTGTTTATTTAACTTATATGCAGAGTACATCATGTGAAGTGTCAGACTGGATGAAGCAGAAGTTGGAATCAAGATTGCCAGGAGAAATATCAATAACCTCAGATATGCATATAACATAACACTTTTGGCAGAAAACAAAGAGGAACTAAAGAGCTTATTGATAAAGTTAAAGAAGAGAGTGGAAAAAGCTGGTTTAAAACTCAACATTCAGAAAACTAAGATCATGGCATCTGGTCCCAACACTTCATGGCAAATAGATGGGGAAACAATGGAAACAATGCCAGACATTATTTTCTTGGCTCCCAAATCACTGAGGATGGTGACTTCAGCCATGAAATTAAAATATACGCTTGCTCCTTGAAAGAAATGCTATGGCCAACCTAGACAGCATATTAAAAAGCAGAGACATTCTTTTGCTGACAAAGATCTGTCTAGTCAAAGCTATGGTTTTCCCAGTAGTCATGTATGGATGGACTCTAAGGAAAGCTGAGAATCAAAGAATTGTTACTTTGGAACTGTGGTGTTGGAAAAGACACTTGAGAGTTCCTTGGACTGCAAGGAGATCCAATCAGTCTATCCTAGAGGAAATTAGTCCTGAATATACATTGGAAGGACTGATGCTGAAGCTGAAATTCAAATACTTTGGCCACCTGTTGCCAAGAACTGACTCATTGGAAAAGACCTTGATGCTGGGAAAGATTGAAGGCAGAAGGAGAAGGGGACAACAGAGAATGAGATGGTTGGATGGCATCACTGACTTGATGGACATGAGTTTGAGCAAACTCCAGGAGTTGGTGATGGACAGGGAAGCCTGGCCTGCTGTAGTTCATGGGATTGCAAAGACTCAGACATGACCGAGCGACTGAACTTACTAAAGAGACTAAATGTGCCAGGATTTTTCTTTCCTCTTCCCTGTTTAACCAATCAATGAGAATTTTTCTATGTGAAGTAATATTCTTCACTCACATTTTATTGGTTGAGTGAGAATCATCCCGCATCCAGCTGCAACAGCTCTACATGGTTCTCCAGCTGCCTCTAGACCTTTCTCCATATAGCCAGGGTGGTCAATTACATTGTACTATTTTTTATGGAGTCATTATTTTCTCTTCCTTGCCTCTTTACTCTTACATAATTCAATGCCAAAGACAAATGCCTGTTCTCATCTAGTAGGAATATTGCAAAATGGAATTTTTACTGACATTTCAATATCTCCTTTTCTTTTGTGCTATAGCTTAGAGCACTTAGATCGCCGGGTTGTCAGCTCAGATAGCTTAACCTTTCTTCATTTAATGTAAAGTTTAATAAATGAAGCCATTTTGTTTATAGCTTGGCTTCATTTTGGTAAGTTTTGTTGTTCTTGTTTCAAGTGATTTATAGATTTGCATGTAATTATTTTTTTCTTAATGTGAATTTTATTTCAAAGAGATCAACTTTTCATAAGCTTCTTAACAGAAGTCTCAGAAAATGGACAAATCCTGCTCCCTTAAGCGTTGTACTTTTCATAAAAATGAATAATATATGTAGAAATTTTTCCACAATTGTGTGCTTATTCAATTTATGAACCAGACATAAAAATTGACTTTGGGGTCCTGGACACATCACATGTCCTAGTTACATTCCCCTCAAAAGCATTGATCTGGTCATCAATAGTGTCTGGAAACACAAACAAACCTGCATATTTTGCAGCCTGTTATGAGCCACTTTAAAAAATTAAAGCCTATATTAAGATAATGTTTAAACTATACTATTTTTAGGAGACTTTTAAATACTCCCCTCCTTAAATAAAAATAATTAAATGGTAAATTACATAATAAGTAAATAGATTTTCTTATAAATTGTGGAGACAAGAATGGATTATGAAAAAGAGAATATAAGAATTAAAAAAATGTGGAAGTTAAAAGAATTATTCATCATTCCCAAGTATTTATTATATCACAAGCAGATAGAAATGATCATTTCATTTCAGTTCTATTTTTCCTACATTCCAATAGCTCAGAATCTAAAAGATTAGAAGAACTTTTTATTTAAGAATTGCATTTTGAGTAGCACATTAAAGCATTTCAGTATATATACTATCGTATATGACATTTGAGAACATCATCTTCCAGTATGGGTTGCACAAACTGGATATAAAGTTGTTCTNTCAGAATCTAAAAGATTAGAAGAACTTTTTATTTAAGAATTGCATTTTGAGTAGCACATTAAAGCATTTCAGTATATATACTATCGTATATGACATTTGAGAACATCATCTTCCAGTATGGGTTGCACAAACTAGATATAAAGTTGTTCTTTTTTTTTTAATGCTCTGTTTTTTTATGTTCTGTTTAATCTTGAGGGTATTACATAGGATTCTTACAAAGCAAACTATATAATAAAATGAATAATAAGGTAATACTGCTGAGTATATTTTTTACTGGAATTTGGGATTAAAAATCCTCAAATTTTGCTAATATAAATTATCCAAAGTTCTTTTATTTTACATCAATTCTAAGTTCAACTTTCCACTGAGAAGAAAACTAAGATTAAGTTCCAAATTTAAACAGGTGTTGTTCTTCTATCCAAATGAAACATGCTGTCTATCTTGATTCTTAATCTAAAGATTATATTTGTTCATTCCGGTTTTCTTGAATATATGATTTCAGTTACATCAATAGTATTTTTGTGATATTTAGTCTTTCATATCCTTGAAACATAATCATTAATATGGAAGATGATTCAGGACATCTGATCATCTAGAAAAGAAAAGACAGGCTAGCTTTTGTGAATTGAAAATTTGACTAGAAAAGGATTCCATCTGAGATGGCTTTACCCAGGCAAAATTGCTATGAAAGGTGAGTATTTTACATATGCTTTTTAAAATGTATAAATTCTGGATGAAAGAGCAAAGATTCATTGCATTTTAAACACTTTTCAGAAGTCTGAGTTTTCCATTTGTGCTGAGGTTAAAGCTAGTTAACTTGGTACATTCAAAGGAAGAAGCATCTTAGCATAGCTATTGGGCCAATGTATTGAACACTGGCATGTCTCCATCGATTGAATGCTCTCACAGAAAATGAATCTACTTCATAGTTTAGTTGGTGTAGGTACCAACATTAATGCTCTGCACAGGGACCACTGCCCAGCATAAAATAAAAAACATCAATTTTACTCTAATCTTCAGGCCACTATTAACATTTTTTTTTTTTTTAGTGCAAATCTTATGCTTAGGATTTATTTTCCTGGGGCTAAATATAAGATGGATGCTCAACCCAGTGTGATCAAAGATTTTCACTGATTCGCTTAGCAGTAGCAAGTCTTTAAATTTTGGAGTAGACAGAATTAATATTTCTTCTGCAGAAGCTGTTCTAGTGAACTCATTTCTCATCATCCTTAAAAATAATTTAGAAAAGCAAATAAAATATATTCATGATAGATTAATTTTAGCTCTTTCTTAGCTGGTTACTTTGGAAGGGGCCACGGTATGCATGTTTAGGAAATTGTCTAGAATCAACAAATAGATTAGGTCATTCTCTCTAGGTAGGAATAATAAGTTTCTTTTCATTAGCTGGATTTATGATGGCAGTCTGGACTGGAAGATGCTAGGTAATTATAAGACATTCAAAGTGAGGTGACCAGAACAGTCAAGTTAGAAATTAGTAAAGTTTGCAAATCAGAGACAGGGGATGGTTACCCTCTGGTGAAGTGGTGTACAGGGTGCTGAAACTGTGGAGATTTAAGAAATGCTAAACCAGTTCAGGGCTTCCCTGGTGGCTCAGATGGTAGAGATCTACCTGCAGTGAGCTCTTAAGAGTCATGAAGCTCTGGAGAGGGTGTGGAGAAAAGGAAACTTTTTTGCATTGTTGGTAGGGATACAAATAGGTACAGCCATGATGGAGAATAGTATGGAGTTTCCTTTAAAAATTAAAAGTAGAGCTACCATATGACCCTGCAATTTCACTCCTGGGCAAATATCCAGAGAAAAACATGATTCAAATGATACACGCACCCCAGTGTTCATTGCAGCACTGTTTACAACAGCCAAGACATGGAAGCAGCCTAAATGCCATCGACAGAGAATGGAAAAAAAAGATGTGGTAAATATACACCATAGAATATTACTCAACCATTAAAAAAGAATGAAATCATGCCATTTGCAGCAACAAGGATGGACTTAAAGACTATCATACTGAGTGAAGTAAATCAGACAGAAAAGGAGAAATATCGTATGACATCTCTTACATGTGAGATCTAAAAAGAAATGATAAAAATGAACTTACTTGCAAAGTAGAAAGAGAGAGAATAAACTTATGGTTGCTGGGGAAAAGATACAGGAAAGAGATATTTAAAGAGTTCATGGTGGACATGTACATACTGCTATATTTAAAATGGATAACCCACAAGAACCTACTGTTTAGCACATGGAACTCTGCTCCATGTTATGTGGTAGCCTGGATGGGAGGAGAATTTGGGGGAGAAAGGATACATGTATATGTATGACTGAGTCCCTTTGCTGTTCACTTGAAACTGTCACAACATTTTTAATCAGCTATACCCCAATACAAAATAAAAAGTTTACAATAAAGAGTCGTGAAGCTAACTTTAGAGTTAAAAATGGTAATCTATGATCAAGTGGCGGAAAAGGCAATGGCACCCCACTCCAGTACTCTTGCCTGGAAAATCCCATGGACAGAGGAGCCTGGAAGGCTGAAGTCCATGTGTCGCTGAGGGTCAGACATGGCTGAGCGACTTCACTTTCACTCTTCACTTGCATGCACTGGAGAAGGAAATGGCAACCCACTCCAGTATCCTTGCGTGGAGAATCCCAGGGACCAGGAGCCTAGTGGGCTGCCATCCCTGGGGTCACACAGAGTCGGATATGACTGAAGTGACTTAGCAGCTTAGCAGCATGATCAAGTGGACCAATTCAGTTCAGTTCAGTTCAGTTCAATCGCTCAGTCGTGTCTGACTCTTTGCGACCCCATGAATCAAAGCACACCAGGCCTCCCTGTTCATCACCATCTCCCAAAGTTCACTCAGACTCACGTTCNATCTCCCTTCCAGCTATGATTTTATGAAAGATAAAAACAAACAAGCAAACAAAAACAAAGTTACACATATAGTAAAGTTTCCTCAATGATCCGGCTTGACTGTTGAGTGATTGAATTCATTAAGTAATTGCCAAGAGCACCCACTTCTATATGTTTTGCTTTAACAGAAAGCCTAGGCTGTTGAACAGACATAGGTTAGGGTTATTATTCTGAGATAAACTAAAAACTGCATTCTAGGTTCCATTTCAATGTGCCCTGTAGTTCTAACTTTGTCCTTAGATTCTGTGAACAGGAGCCTGAGTGTGATGAAAGATAATTATTCCAATAAGACTAATTTATTCAATAACTTATTTATAAATGTCCATGAAAAGATAACTTACTGGGGGAGCGCTCAAGATGGAAATTTATAACCTATTTATAAAGATCCTTGAGAAAATAACTGACTGGGCTGGGACTCAATATGAAAATAGGTCTAGATTTGTTTCAGTTGGAATTCATACTTAAATGCAACATTAGTTTTTTAAACAGATTTTGCAGAGGGAGAACTCATTCAGAAACAGGGAGAAAGAAAAAAGAAGCCCAGTTTTTCTTGATTTCTTGTTATGTTTGAAATTCTTTGCACAGCTTCAGCTGTACTTTCACCACCTTACCTTTGAGTAACTCTGTCCGTAAATGAGAGAAAAATGAGGAGGCAGTTGGAAACCCAAATGAAGCCTTAAAAGTGTGTTTATGTTCCACTCAAACCTTTAATTAAGCTTATGTGGGATTCAAGATGTCAAGCCCAGGGAAATTTCTTTTTGTTTGTTTGCCTAAAAGCTTTATCCCCAATTTTTGTAATAACATACATCACATGGGCTAATTGGTTGCAGTGCTTTGTCATTTATAAATAGCTTGTGCTATCTGGGCTGAAAATCTGTAAGCTGAGCAGCAGCACAAATTTATCAGTGTGAAAGCATTGGAATATTAAATTTTTAAATTAAAAAATAGAACATTTCTAGGTAACTAAACTAAAACTGCTATCTTTGGATAACAATAAACCAGGATAGTTTCTGGTATATAGTTTCAGGATAGTTTCTAAAGCCAGTGAATATATTATGAGTTACTGAAGAAAAAAATTCAAACTGCATCAGCATGAGAAAGCATTTCAAGATTACAAAATCCAATTAATTCACTCCATTGTGGGGAAAACTCATGTGAACTAAATACAAGAAAAAAGGGTTAAAAATCAATTAGAAAATAAAATGAAGAAATATCTCCATGTATATTATCACCAAAAAATATAAAACATCAGGGAATTAACCAAAACTCTGTAGAATATATATGAAAAAACTATAGTATTTATTGATACATTAAAAATCTAAATTTAAAAAAGAGCTATATCATGATCTTAGATGAATGTTAAAATACTTTAATAGTGACAATTCATTCTCATGTTTAAAATAATTTTTAAATAATTTTAAATAAAATCCTAAAAAATTCTTTTTTAGGAAATTGCAAACTATTTTCAAAGTTTAATGAATATTGTAAATGGACAAAGTTACTCAAAGAAATGGCAAACCACTTCAGTATTCTTGCCTTGAGAACCCCATGAACAGTATGAAAAGGCAAAATGATAGGATACTGAAAGAGGAACTCCCCAGGTCGGTAGGTGCCCAATATGCTACTAGAGAACAGTGGAGAAATAACTTCAGAAAGAATGAAGGGATGGAGCCAAAGCAAGAACACCCAGTTGTGGATGTGACTGGTGATAGAAGCAAGGTCCAATACTATAAAGAGCAATATTGCATAGGAACCTGGAATATTAGGTTCATGAATCAAGGCAAATTGGAAGTGGTCAAACAGGAGATGGCCAAGAGTGAACGTCAACATTCCAGGAATCAGCGAACTAAAATGAACTGGAATGGGTGAATTTAACTCAGATGACCATTATATCTACTACTGTGGGCAGGAATCCCTCAGAAGAAATGGAGTAGGCATCATGGTCAACAGAAGAGTCAGAAATGCAGTTCAGTTCAGTCGCTCAGTCGTGTCCGACTCTTTGTGACCCTATGAATCGCAGCACGCCAGGCCTCCCTGTTCATCACCATCTCCCGGAGTTCACTCAGACTCATGTCCATCGAGTCTGTGATGTCATCCATCCATCTCATCCTCGGTTATCCCCTTCTCCTCCTGCCCCCAATCCCTCCCAGCATCAGAGTCTTTTCCAATGAGTCAACTCTTCACATGAGGTGGCCAAAGTACTGGAGTTTCAGCTTTAGCATCATTACTTCTAAAGAAATCCCAGGGCTCATCTCCTTCAGAATGGACTGGTTGGATCTCCTTGCAGTCCAAGGGACTCTCAAGAGTCTTCTCCATGCAGTACTTGGATGCAATCTCAAAAATGACAGAGTGTTCTCTGTTCGTTTCCAAAGTAAACGATTCACTATCACAGTAATCCCAGTCTATGTCCCAACCAC
>SJYW01008574.1:420386-430544 GCA_006410735.1 Raphicerus campestris
GCCAGGCTTCCCTGTCCATCACCAACTCCTGGAGCTTGCTCAAACTCATGTCCACCAAGTCAGTGATACCATCCAACCATCCCATCCTCTGTCATCCCCTTCTCCTCCTGCCTTCAATCTTTCCCATTATCAGAGTCTTTTCCAGTGAGTCAGTTCTTCACAAGGTGGCCAAAGTATGGAGTTTTAGCTTCAGCATCAGTCTTTCCAACTAATATTCAGGACTGATTTCCTTTAGGATGGATTGGTTGAATCTCTTTGCAGTCCAAGGGACTCTCAAGAGTCTTCTCCAACACCACAGTTTCAAAGCAACAATTCTTCTATGCTCAACTTCCTTTAGTGTCCAACTCTTGCATCCATATATGACTACTGGAAAAACCATAGCCTTGACTAGATGGACCTTTGTTGGCAAAATAATGTCTCTGCTTTTTAATATACTGTCTAGGTTGGTCATAGCTTTTCTTCCAAGGAGCAAGCGTCTTTTTATTTCATTGCTGCAGTCACCATCTGCAGTGATTTTGGAGCCCTCAAAAATAAAGTCTGTCACTTTCTCCATTGTTTCCCCATTTATTTGCTATGAAGTGATGGGACCAGATGCTGTGATCTTAGTTTTCTGAATGTTGAGTTTTAAGCCAACTTTTTCACTCTCTTTCACTTTCATCAAGAGGCTCTTTAGTTCTTCATTTTCTGCCAAAAGGGTGGTATCATCTGCATATCTGAGGTTATTGATATTTCTCCTGGCAATCTTTATTCCAGTTTGTGCTTCATCCAGCCAAGCATTCCTAATGATGTACTCTGCATATAAGTTAAATAAGCAGGGTGACAATATACAGCCTTGACATACTCCTTTCCTGATTTGGAACCAGTCTATTATGAGCTTACTCTGTCAAAGAGAAAATGTGTGATTGCTATTTTCAATTAGATTAGAAATATAAACACCAGTCAATTATTTTAGATATCTTACTCAAAATTACAAATATACTTTGAAGCAGGGGATTGTATTTTTGATGGTGTTCAAATTTTTATTGAGTTCATTGTATAATTATTTGCTCTATTTATGACAGAACCATGGTTGTAGCTTTGTAAGTTTTAATGTATAAGTAACAACAAGATATTCAGTCAGATTTGGATGTAATTTATATACAAATAAATTCACCTACATGTGTTGTTCATAGAGTTTCACCCGTCCATCTGCTTCTATACCTCTAATATATGTTTTATACTGTTTTCTTCTGTGTACACATTTCTGAGTTTAAAGGCTCATATAGACTCTTATGGTCATCAACACATTCATGAAGAGTTCCACTGCCCTCCCAAAATTTCCTCATGTGGTCTTTTTGTAGTCAAACCCTCCATTTTTTATCCCATTTCATGATTAATCCAATCTATCAAACTGCACTCATCTATTTTCTTGTTTACAGTTGTGTGCACCGTTCTCTGTCCTAAGGGCTAGAATTTATGATTCTCTTTCTCCATTTTTGAAACTATTTTTCCTAAAAGAGAGAAATGTCAGCTTTTAAAATTTATTTTATTTACATAACAAGATTGCATAGTATCTGGCAGGCAAGTAATTCTGTTATTGAATATAAGAAACAAATACTTTTGGAAACAAAAGTCCTGTACTTGAAAACATATGGTACACAATCTGCAGAGTTACATTTGGGAAACCACAATGCCAGATGAAACATAAATAATCAGGCAGTGAACTTTAGTCAGCATTTTATCCAAGGGCTTTAAAGAATTTTACCAATAGAGATATTAATCTTTACAAAATACAAGATAAAGGTACCAGTGTATTATAAAAAATCATTGATATGTTAGAACTAAGTCACATGGATTCTTTTGAAGCAACCTATTCAAATTTTTCTCCCTAGCAGAATTAGATTTCTCTGAAGTAAAATAGGCCTTCAGGTTATTTTTTTTTTTTTTTTTTTGCTTATTTGACTTCTGAACAGAAGGGAAACACATCATGAGTTCCACATCAAGATGATCTCTTAAACTTAAAAGAAATATATGCTGTAATGCTGGTTCCACTTCACTATGATGTGTCTATAGTTCAGCGACTTGAAGCAAACTAGGAGCTTCTGCAGGTGTCTGCTTTGCATTTCAGTTTATTATAGTTACTGGAAGATATTAGTCTGTAAATTGACTGCCTCCTCCATTTGCATGAACTATCCTATGAGTTTTTGCATTAAACCATTTCCATTTAGGTTCATTAGATGATAAAATGAAATCTTACTGCAAACATATATGCCCAGAACGCGAGTTTAGCTCATGTTTGAAAATGAATGGATATGGGGATTTTTTAAAAATTGTAATAGCTCACTTATTTTCTCTCTGTTGTCTTGCCCTTTGGATTTCCAACAAGTAAATTGCTATGTAAAGACTGATTGAAATATCTAACCCTATAGATCTTAGTTTTATCTGACTCTGTCACAGATCCTCTTGTAACTCTCAGAGATTTTTAGCAAATGATAGGAAATGGCCAGCAAAACCATGTTCTTTATGGCATGCTCTAATATGACAACTGTTCCCTACTGCCAGATCTTTCCTATAGTCACTGAAGAAAGTATAAGGACACAATTGAACATTCAGATGTCTGGTAGAGAGACTCAGTAAACAGAATTCTTGATTTACTTTTACACTAGACAGATGGATGTAAGTATATGGTAGACACAGTAGATATGTTTTCTCTAACCTTCTGATAGGCATTTTTCACCTAGCTGTTACTCATCTTTTATTATTCTATGAGTATTTACCCATTTATCTACTATCAATCAGTATGAGGCAAGATATTTCAAGGAAGGTGAACCTTGGAAGGTGTATGGTAAATACAAGCCAACTTCTTCTAACCTACCTAAATATTCAATATTCTTGGTAAAAATGAACTTTCAAATCACTATTGTTGCTATTATCATTACCCTTAATATTATTATTAGTGTTTATTATTTTTAAAAAAAATTGTCTCTGAGAACCAATTTCACTTTTTATTGTAGCTTGGAGAAGTGGAAATTACTAATTTGACAGTGATGGAAAGTAAAAACACCCAGGAAACACCTGCAAATTGTAAAGCGATGCTGAATATTTTCTTCCTCACAATATTTATTTTTATTACCTTATCTTTCTTCTCTATAAAATTTTAGTAAAAATGTATGTAACATGTCGTGGGTTCTTGGAACACATATATTAGAGTGTCTAATTCTATGCTGCTGCTGCTGCTAAGTCGCTTCAATTGTGTCCTACTCTGTGCGACCGACCCCATAGACGGCAGCCCACCAGGCTCCTCCGTCCATAGGATTTTCCGGGCCAGAGTACTGGAGTGGGTGGCCATTGCCTTCTATAGTTTCTATCTATTTTCTTCATTTTGGCAACATCAACCCGTCCGTTCTGTAGGACTGTTTTGTGTATATATATCTCCAAAGTCTTCATGATTATATACAAATATTTTGACTCATCCCTAAATATAATACTTTTATTTTTCTTATTCTCTTCATTTTTTTCTGATTATATAGTTAATGGTACTATCTAATGCAGTGCATATTTTATATAAATTTCATTGCAATTTTAGTGCATAAGTGATCTAAATGAGAGCTCTCTATGATGACTTTATCCACTCATTTAAAGAATCTGCTATAAGTTTAACTGAGGTATGCTATGTTGGGAGATTGAAAGAGGTCATGGAAACGTAGTAAAGCTAAGCTGTTTTCTACTTCACTACTTTGACCAGAAATGCTGCCTGCAACGTAACCAATGATCTTGATATAAACCATGCAAGTGCACGTTTTCAGGAGAGACTTCTCTGGTGGTCCAGTGGCTAAGACTCTCACTGCAGTTCAAGGGATCTGGATTCGATCCCCAGACACCAAGTTTCAATCCCTGGTCTGGAAACTAGATCCCACATGCCACCCCCAAAGAGTTCATATGCTTGAAGATCCCATGTGCCTCAACTAAGACCCAGCACAAGAAAATAAATGTGCACCCCTGGCAGATTCATGTTGATATATGGCAAAACCAATACAATATTGTAAAGTAATTAGCCTCCAAATAAAATAAATAAATTTATATTAAAAATAAATAAATATTCAAAAAAAGTACATGCTTCCAGTCTTTATATTGCCTCCCATCTGCTCTTCTTTGAGATTCTCAGTCCGTGGCTTTCCTGATGCTTTGCTGGGGTCTTCTCTCTGCCAGGTCCTTTATTGTTCACATTTCTTTGTCTCTGCTCTTTGGCTTTCTTCCCTTACCCTGCATTATCTCAGCCAATTACTATCTTTATATCAGTCTATCTCAGATCTGTCCCTTTGAATATCGCCTTACTCCTAAGCTCCATATTGACAGATAGATACAGGGCATTCTTAGAGGTTAAGGAGAAACATGCTAGAGTTAACTGTCTAGCTGATTAAGTAGCCATTTACAGGTTGAGGGAAAATGGTGATTGGGACTAAGCAGTGAGCCTAATGATTAATAAATTAAGTTGAAACAAAAGAGACAAATTCAAGTCCTGATTTTACTGCTTTAGAATTTTGTTATATTATGAAAGAGTCTAACTTTCCCAAACCGTGTTTTCCTCATTTTAAAATGGGATTAATGACAGTCAGTATTTGTTCAAAACAGCAAAACAGAAGTAGAGACACAGATGTAAAGAACAAACATATGGAAGCCAAGGGGAAAAGTGGAGGTAGGATGAAGTGGGAGATTGGGATTGATATATATATACACTATTGATATTATGGATAAAATAGATGTCTATAAAATAGATAACCACACTGTTTTCTATAGTGGCTGTACCAATTTATATTCTCACCACTAGTACACAAAGATTTCTTTTTCATGTTTAGATAAAACAACTTCATTTTCTGTTTAGATGAAATGAATTTAATATTTTTATTCCCTGCTTAGTTGTAATGAATTTATTCTAATGGTACTTGATCNACCAATTTATATTCTCACCACTAGTACACAAAGATTTCTTTTTCATGTTTAGATAAAACAACTTCATTTTCTGTTTAGATGAAATGAATTTAATATTTTTATTCCCTGCTTAGTTGTAATGAATTTATTCTAATGGTACTTGATCTGAATATATTGTACGTACTTAGATTACCATTTTAATATAAGCTTTGGTTGTTTGGTTTTATTTTGTATTTAATTGTAGGCATTTTACAGTTTTCAGCAGTGTAAAAACAGATTATGTATTTTTATTATTCAAATTTCAAAACTCTAGAAAGTTCCTAACATCAAAGTCTTCCTTCCATTCCTAAATCTTCCCACATAGCTCTTATCCATCCAAACATAACTCCTTGTAGGAGTGAGAAGCTACACTTTTATCTCACTCCCAACATACACATTTGCTGCATATAATTACTTTCATTAGTTTTTTCCCTTTATTTTTGGAAATATTACCAAATCCACTCTTCCCTTTTCTTCCACAAAACATTTAAATATATATTGCTTAATGTATACTATTGTGCTCTTTGTTTNAAAAGTAAATGGACTCTAATCCAGATAGATATCCTTAGACTCAAGTGAAATATCTAGAATTCCTTATTCATATCACCTGAAAGAATATCCCAGAACAAAATGAAGTAAACTCATTTCCTAGAATTTATCCTTGAAACAGTGATATCTCAATATTTTCTCATGCTTCTTCCATTTTGGTCCCACTGGAGTCATTCCGATCACTTGCATTTAATTTTTCCTTTTGTCCTGGAACCCTACAAATACTGGAAGCATCTTTCTCATATGAGCCATATGTTGATGATACTACTTGTTGACATTACCTGTCCATGTAGAAAATGTCATTCATTACCAGTGACATAATTTTTCCATTACATGAGGTCTTTCTGAAATCAAGCCTTTATGGTTTCTGGGACATTCAGATAATTAATAGCCACAAGAATTGAGTTGGCCCTGGTAATCTCATAGCCCACTTCTAATGATCTTCCAAACCACTCTTTGTCTTCTTACTCCAATGATAGAAACTCTCGTAGAGAAGACAGCTGTTCACAGTGAGGCTCTAGCCATACTGTCCCCCATTCCTCTGAGTCAAGATTTCTCAAGGCCTGTATCTGATTACCCTCACTACAGTTGCTGTTCAGTCCGTAAGTAGGCTCTGACTGCAACACCATGGACTGTAGCTTGCCAAGCTCATCTGTCCATGGGATTTTCCAAGCAAGAATACTGGAGTGGGTTGCCATTTTCTTTGCCAGGGGATCTTCCCAACCTAGGGATCAAACCCACTTCTCTGTCTTCTGCAACTGGCAGATGGATTCTTTACTACGGAGCCACCAGGGAAGCCCTTCCCCTTATTACGGATATTCTACCAATCTCCTCTTCCAAAGTCCAAGTTGCAGATTATTGTGTTTCTTGTTACTATTGTCATGAAGGTTATTTTCAGAATTTTGGCAAAGCTGACTTTACTTTTATGTGGAGATTGTGTGTGATGTAAAGACTAGTTATTAGGTTCAGGTTGAGAGACAATATAATCATGACTAAATCCCAGGGTGACATTTGCAGATAGAGAGAAACAATACTTAAATATGCTGCTTTAGAATAAAAGAACTCAGAGAAAAAGATCAGTTGAGCAAATGTGCACTTCATGAGCAGAGAATTAGTAACGCCTCATAACAAATCCCATGGACGGAGGAGCCTGGTGGGCTACAGTCCATGGGGTCGTGAAGAGTCGGACACGACTGAGCGACTTAACTTTCACTTTTCATTTTCATGCATTGGAGAAGGCAATGGCACCCCACTCCAGTGTTCTTGCCTGGAGAATCCCAGGGAGGGGGAGTCTGGTGGGCTGCCGTCTCTGGGGTCTCACNACTGAGCGACTTAACTTTCACTTTTCATTTTCATGCATTGGAGAAGGCAATGGCACCCCACTCCAGTGTTCTTGCCTGGAGAATCCCAGGGAGGGGGAGTCTGGTGGGCTGCCGTCTCTGGGGTCTCACAGAGTCGGACACAACTGAAGCGACCTAGCATAACTTGGTCATTAGCCCATAGGCTAAGTCTTTGTAGGGCTGAGCATCCCCCTTGGTCCAGCCATGAGGAACAATTGTCCTTTTTGCTTCTTGTGTATCTCATCCTTATAATGCACATGTAGAAGAAACTGATATTTTAAAATACTTTTGTTGTAGGGCTAAACTCTAGAGGTTTCAGAAGAAAAATCAAGCTTAGATGAAAGAAAATTAGAGTTTAAGCTCATTACTATACAGGATCCCAACTTTCTATAGGAAAAACACAGACATGTCTGTTTTTAATTAAAGCAGAAAAGGTAAGAGAATGATTAAGCCTCCTTGGGTTAGAATATTTTGTGTCCCACTTTCAGATAAATTGTGGATTTTATGTCCAAGTGACTCAACAGTCTAACAAAACCACCTTACTTTAAAATGTTTCTACTCTTAATTGTCCTGGTTATAACATCCCATTTTCTTTTTTTTTTTTTAAACTAATGATAAAATAACTTTTTCTGTTAAAACGATGCATTTAGTCACGAATGCCTTATTACTATTTAAGGACTTCTCAATAGTTAAATTTAATTATTAAACATTAAAATTAGTAGCTAAGAAATTGACAATACCCTTATACATGCATCTCCTTGAACTCTCACGATAAACTAGCAGACTTCTTAATAATCTTTATTATGATCAATCCCATTATTGAAGATGTCATTGCTAAGAAAAAAGAATAGATTCGAAAGATAAATAGTAGAAATAATTTTATTAGCAAAGGAGAGTATGTATAAATCAGTCAGCCACTGAGACAGAGTAAGACCTTTTGAGAGATAAAGAGACAAACCTAAAACAGGAAAAAAAAAGAGATAAAATTGGAATTTCTTGCATTATTTTAGCCACATAATAAGGAAAGACAAAAACACAGAATGGACATGAGCAAGCTAACGGTACATCTTTTTATTCTTAGTTGTCCTGGTTATAACATCCCATTTTATTTTTTTACTAATGATCATAAAATAATAATTAAAAGAAATGTGGCTTCCATAAAGTCTAGATCTCTCCAACTTATGAGACAATCTGAGGAGTATTTGAGAGAAGTTTTGCTGTTGATAACTGATGATGTTATTGAATGAGGTGTTACTGGCTTGCTGGAGAAAAAATGAACAGAAAAGCAGAAAAAGTCCTGATTGGTTTACAATTGGTTCTCCACCATCTGTGTGTATAGCTCCAACACACAAATGGGGAAAAAACCCTTACGTACAAAATGCTTAATCTGACCCTATATGTTTAAAAGATACTTTAGATATTATTGAGCTTTACTTCTCCCACCTAGCGCTAGTCACTCTTGAAAAGTTAATCAGTTAGTTATGCATACACTTGGTATCAACTGTTCAGCATTACTACTTAGAAGAGAACCCAGAAATCAGGGATCTTAGGCAAGAAGAATTCTCTCTTTCTCAGAGAAATATATTAGAGCTCAGAGCAATTCCAAGCTGTCTGCTTCTTTTATTGTTCTGTATGTTCTTCTTATTACCCCTGAGGACTATAGAACAGAAAGCAGAGTATGACTGATTCATTGACTAAGTGAGCAAATGAATGGAGTTAAGTAACTGACTCAGGTCTCCAACTGAGAAAATTATAATCAGAATCCAAACTCAGGTCCTTGGCTTCTAATTTTTTTTTTTTATAATCACTGAATCACAGTACTATTAATGTGTCTGATTGTGCCACTCTGTTTTTTTATAATGAGAAAAATAATAAAGAGTAAATAATCTAAAAAATCACAGGCAACAGAAAACTCACCAACATGAGTTCTTATAACAAGAACTGCAGAGGTAGAGTAACTTCAGGATGGATTATTTCAACTGCTTCCCTGGTGGCTCAGAGGGTAAAGTGTCTGCCTGCAATGAGGGAGACCTGGGTTCAATCCCTGGGTTGGGAAGATCCCCTGGAGAAGGAAAAGGCAACCCACTCTGGTATTCTTGCCTGGAAAATTCCATGGATGGAGAAGCCTGGTAGGCTACAGTCCATAGGGTTGCAAAAAATGGGGCACAACTGAGAAACTTCACTTTCACTATTTCAACTGCTCAGTCACATCTATGGGACTCAAGTACTTTCCACATTTCTGCTCAGCCAGTCTGAGCATGCTGACTCATCCTATGACCACACCTCAGATGCAGCAGCTCCAGCCATCACACAATTGCAAAAGGTAGGAAAAAAAAGGAGGAGAAATTGTCCATGACTTGAGCACCTTTTTAAGAGGAAGAGTAGCTTTCCTAGAGGTCCCCAGTCAATGGGGCCTTTAGATCACTGATCAGAATTGCATCATATTACTCTCTATAAATAAATCAGTGACAATCAGGGAAACAAACTGGGATTTGCTTTAGGTTGATCAAGATTCAGTCCTGGGGTGAGGAAATATTGGTTCCTCTGGAAGTTTGTACCTCCTGATACCAGAACAAATCTGGCAATCTATAGTTTTTGTCACTTTAATCTTCCAACATTTGCACCCTGCTGGACCAGAAAAGTAGGCACTAGGGCAATTTGAACTGATCAGTCTAATTTCTTCAACACTCCCCATCAGAAGAGTGGAAGAAAGTGAATTCAAGAAGCAAGATAACTCACTTGCTTGACAGACAACATCCAGGGAATTTGAGCTTAACCTATAATATTTGGTTTATCAGTCTGTGGTCAGTTCAGTTCAGTCCCTCAGTCATGTCCAACTCTTTGAGACCCAATGAATCACAGCACCCCAGGCCTCCCTGTCCACTATCTCCCGGAGTTCACTCAGACTCACGCTCATCGAGTCCGTGATGCCATCCAGCCGTCTCATCCTCAGTTGTCCCCTTCTCCTCTTGCCCCCAATCCTTCCCAGCATCAGAGTCTTTTCCAGTGAGTCAACTCTTCAGATGAGGTGGCCAAAGTACTGGAGTTTCAGCTTTAGCATCATTCCTTCCAAAGAAATCCCATGGCTCATCTCCTTCAGAATAGACTGGTTGGATCTCCTTGCAGTCCAAAGGACTCTCAAGAGTCTTCTCCAACACCACAGTTCAAAAGCATCAATTCTTCACCGCTCAGCCTTCTTCACAGTCCAATTCTCACATCCATACATGACCACAGGAAAAACCATAGCCTTGACTAGACGGACCTTAGTCGGCAGAGTAATGTCTCTGCTTTTGAATATGCTATCTAGGTTGGTCATAACTTT